>CAJQZN010024108.1:0-35980 GCA_907164685.1 Colias eurytheme | reverse complement strand
GCTGAGTACTTACGACGTTTACGCCTATATCCGTTCTGTCATATCATGCTAGGCGTCCATTACAGGCGGATCGGGCCGGGCCGCATCGCAACAGGCCGTCTCTAATGGACGCGCTGTTTGCTCCTGCGTCCACCTGTACGGGGCGCGGCGGACCGCCTAGGCGGATTTTATCTAACAGACGTTCGCCGCTCACATCCGCCTGCCTGCGTCCACTAGACGGGTCGGGGCGGGCCGGGCCGCAGCGCACCGCCGCCGGCAGAAATCCGCCTGCGAAGCGATATCCGCCAATGCGTTGCGGCCCGCCCCGGCCCGATCCGTCGCTAATGGACGATGTTTCATACAAAACATAGGCCGGCGTATTTTTGCGTTGCGATGCGGCCCGGCCCGATCCGCCTAGTGGACGCCAGCCATAATATGGTTTTTTAACCATGTGTTGTAACACTACGCCCCTGGGCAATGTATGAAAAAAAGTAGTGTCTCAGTAGCTGCAACTTGTAAACCAGTACTGTCCGCGAACGTGCACCTTAACATACATGCAAAGTATAAATGAATTTATGTAATTTTGATAATAATTAGATTCAAATAGATTCTATCATCTATCTATCATTCACTTTGCAGGATTTAATAAAGCTTAAAAATTCTTCTATCAAATGATCTTGAATAAAACATTAAAAATAGCTTCTTAGTTTGCCTAGCTCACTCCATACATTTTTGTCCAGAATTTTACATAGGTTATAAGAAAAAAATTCTTAATCCGCCTTTAACATTACATCCACACACATTGCAAGCGCGTAACAGCCAACCTTTTCTCACTCAATAATCTAGATTGACATTAATACAATGAATAATGTCAATTATCAATAATTATGTTTGTACGTTTACTTTTACGGTAGGAAGTGGGCAAGGTTACCACCAACGCTAGTAGCAAGTAAATGTCAAACATATCTCTTGTATATTGTCAAATAATAGTTTGATGGACTGACCATAAATAGGACTGTATTTTTTAGGAATGACTTTTGAATTATGTATGATATTTGTGTTTATTTACACGGACGATAGTGGTATAGGATGTAAGTCAATTTTTAGTACAAATACTTATCGTAGACTTCGATTCGATTGGTCGAAATAAATTCCTATAAGATGTAACTAGCGTTCGATTCGATTGGTTGATGGATATTCCTAGGATGTTTCGTTGCAGTAAAAAAGATGCTTATGCCACTGTTTAAGTTCTTAACAAAAAAAACTTACTGTAAAGTAGCCTTGTTACTACGTAAAAAAGACACAGAAACACACTATCCCGTTTTTAATATTCGCTAGGAATTATCGATTCAGACGAAAATTTATTTATCGTATAGACATTATTTTTCGAAATTAAAACCCGATTTTAACGTCCATTATTGAACACAATAAGCAAATTAATACTATTCGATTGACTATGTAGATGAATTTAAATATAAGAGTTTTGGAAGTCAAATACAGAAGGCCATAAATTTGTCTTAACAAAGCGAAATTTATTAAAATACAGCATTTACAGCGTCCCTTTGAGTTTATAAATATTTATTGCTACGATATTTCAAATTGGATCCACGTATTTATCTTTAGCCACCAAACAACTTAAATGTTCTAATATGTATATTAATTTTACTTATCTTCAATTTTAATATATGTACTAAAAGTTTTTAAAAGTAAGTAACTATTTCATAAAAGAGAGCGTTTCTACCGAGCTCTCGTGTCAGAAGTGAAACTTCTTTGTCAAGATTCAAAGATACCAAAACCGTCGCCTTACTTGATGGTATTACCATGACGCGACCTTGAAATTTTACTCTCAACGTGCCTAATTCCTAAAGAAGTTTCGCTTCAAAAATATAAAAAAGCCAGATACGTGCTTTCATTGTTTAAATGTATTTCAACATAATATTTGTTCTATAAAAAATTACAATTGCAAAAAGAAGACATTTATTTATTAATTATATTACAAGTTGGCTTTGCACTAATAAACTAACACTTGCACAATCGTCCAATTACAACAAATTCATAAAGAAACTGTATTAAATGTAATTCTCACGCTACATTTAAATATTAACATAAGGTGTGATTCACACAAGAAATCATTAAAATACAGCATACGGTTTCATTCCACGGTACTAAAAAATGTGACTAAGTAACTTATATTTCAATTTTAGTGCATTTTTCATTACATATTAATCAATATAATCACATATTTCTAGAAAAACTGAATTTTTATGTAAATCATCTATTTTGCTTAGGTTCATGTGGTTTCATGTTATACAAATTTCGTGAAAGTATTTTAGATGAATTATAGATTCAATTTAGAAGTCTGAAAAATAATATGAAGCAATGTAAGTAGGGTGGGTCTACAACAACGAATTGACAGACAAATTAAAACAGAGCTTGCGTATTGTTCCACGTTGTTAAAAGTGTATTCTAAGCCTAACTTATTATATTATAAAGGCGTATAAAGTGAATTACTTGACCTAGAATCATACTGACCTCTCGCTACTAAACTGTTATTTCTTAGTCGTCCAAGGTTGTTTATTTTATATGCAGTTTTGTTTATAATAACGTTACTATCTGTTTATCTACCGTGCAGTTCTTAAGAAATCTTAATTTATGGATATTAACAGGAAAAATATAAATTGTAACCTGATTTTCAAAGTAGTAAAATATGATGTCGAAACTACAGCCCCGGCCTAGAATTGATTCTGTTAGAGCAATATTTAATTATTATTACCTAAGCTGCTATTATAATTACTGCGAAAAATCATTAAAATGTACGTATTTAAAAAAAATGCCATCCAGCTAACCATAAGATAAAATTGGGAAAAAATCTAGATTAGATTTAATTTTGTGCTATATGTATGCACCAGTCTTTATTTACTAAGCTAAATTATACTAAAAGCACCGCCATAACGTGGCCATAACTAATCTACCCAAATACATATAAACCATAGCACAAAGAGACATACCCTATTTGCTTTACCTTGTATTTATCTCCGTATTTTTACAACCAAATCATACATATTCAAAATTATATTCTCAACGCGGACGTATCAAAACAGTTCATCAAAATCAATTTATTCAAGTCGGCGAACTGTGTGATTTTTTCCTCAATGTTTACCTCCAGTGGCTAGTTATAATTTAATGACAAAATATCTGGGGCGTTAATAACCGTCGTCCACATTAAACAAAGAAACGGCCTTGGTGCCGGCGCGTACGCACACTCCCGCCGAGATGTACGGCTAGCAGAAAAAGTCAAAAGGAAAAATTTCGACTGCTACACAAAAAAATAGTCCATAAAAATCTGAATACTTTAAGTCTAAGAAGAAACACTCGCAGCAGCATTCACTTGAATTCAAATCAAATTAAATATTAAATAAATACCATAAATACTTATGATTGCAATGGACGAATGCATGGATCAAGAAAGCTTTTAAAAGAAAACTAGTTAATTACTTCAAATATATTTAACTAGTCTCATTTTGTCTACTGTAAAAACATAGATATTATAAAGGATATCATTGCTTAACTTACTTTACGTTGCTGTCCGTACCAACCGGTTCACTTTCAATCCGCATTCCGTATAAAGCGCTGAATCATGCGCAGTTCCAGTGATTATGAAAATAAGGCCGGATGTACACCCGACGAGTAAGAATAATACAGCAAACGGAAACTTTTAAAGTTTTATTTTTACGTCATATTGTGAGAAATAAATAAAAAATATTTCAAAAGAACAGGTTTTTTACAATTTTATAAAGAATATTACAAAAATAATTTAATTTCTGCTACATAATTTCCCACGCATTACATAAGTATAAGAAAAAAGTGAAGTCCCATGTCCCCTAGTGGGGTAAGGGGCAGATGCATTATACATCTGTTTCACTGATCGATTTTCTTTAGGGACAAGTAGGTGATCAGCCTTCTGTGTCCTGCCAGACCGAGACATTTTTTTTTCTTTGTCTCCACCGACCACCCAGGACGGGTTCGATTCCCGGTGGAGACAAATTCCTCGGTGCTACGCTCACGCGTCAACCACTGTACCAAGGAGGCGGTCAGTAGTAAATATAAGAGCTATGGCTTATTTCTGCTTATAGAGCAAAATATATAAAGATGATTATTACGTTAAATGTTTAACAAAACATTAATTTCAAGTAAATTCCTACAATGCGACATAAAGCGGTAAACAAAGACCAAATTGTATCTCCGACTTCAGTTAGGTCAACCAACTACCTTAACCATAGAGCAAGAGAAAGTAATAGCTTACTTTATTATCTACCGAATTTTGCAATCATTTCTCAACCAGAACCAAGCCCTACGAAATAAGAACATTAGACACAAACTCAGAAATCTAATAATTTATCAAATCATGCATAAGTATTAATTGATTCAGTCTATCTGTGTCTATATGCATAGAAATGTGTGTTTTTATTTTGTTTTACAACATTTTTACCTTTCTCCCCATGGTTTCCTGGTAGAGATCACTGCAGAGTGTTAAAGCCGCCATTTATGCTTTATATTTAACTAGCTTTCCGTCAGCTACTTTGCCCGCTTTGTTTAAAACCTCTAAAACACTCTACCTATTAAAAACCGCATCAAAATCTATTTCCTAGTTTTAAAGATTCAAGCATACATAGGGACACAGTTACATAGGGATATATGGAATAAATAATAAATAAATAAATTCAACTTTTCAGTAATAGTTGCTTACAACATATTTAAAGAAACTCGTATGTGACCGGCCTACAGCGTGTGTACTACGTTCATTCATGCTCATCTTGGTGTCACCGACCGAAGATGAGCCATGCAAATAAACTTCCTTGAACCTCGACACAGAATCAGCGAAATAAATTATGTTTATTTATACCAGGTTTGAGATATAAAACTGTTGACTTGTGTTTTTACTTTTTTGTAGTAATTTTGTTGATATTATATTGTTTTATGGGGTTATGCTTTTTGGATGATGGGGTCCTAGGTTTATAGGCTAAGGAATCTTCTTCTAACATCGGAAGGGATAATTATATTGTAAACAGGGTGATAGCTCAAACCGTTGTTAGTTCTTACTATGTTCTTACATATACTATATTGCTTATACTAACGTTTTTGTCTCCCTTATACAATACACAGTAGAATTATGGGGACAATATATATATACCCTTTTAGATTATATATGGTCCCTATGTTTATAATATGTTACATCGTGGTACTTCTATGTCATTTTCATACTATGAAATATTATATAACCTCAACATCCACAGATGTGAAATTACCTTCGTACAGTTCGCAACACGTGACAATATTTCTCAAGCTCATCTAGGTCTTTTGTGATTTCATCTACCATGGTTTGAACGTGATCTTAAGTATGCCAGCAAACCCGACTTAGAAAAGCTCCTTACAAAGAATTTAAAGATCTTTATAAGAAACGTGAGGCCTTAAAAAGAACCAATGCCATATAAGAAGACAATATTAGACATAGAATGGTGTTCCGAATTAGAAAACGCAATTCAAATAATTACTAATAATTAAGTGTAACCTTGCTCTACAAAATGGCATTGTTTCAATGATTCTTATTATACGATATGATAGAGCCTTGATGTCTGAAACCGTTTGTCCTGTCTCTTTATTCAATTATGTGTCCAATATTTAGTTCATTTTAAAAATTATTAAGGTTATGAAAAATAATAATGAATAATTATTTATCTATACGATTGGTTGCGGTTGGTTATAAAATGCGTAGATAATGTGAATTATTTATTACCTGCACGCTCTAGCTACTTACTCTACTCCCAGGTAAATCGGAACACAAACAAAATGTTAAAAATATAATCCTAAGTTACTAAGGAATACTGTCACTTGCTGCTGTTGAAAAAAATTTTAAAGTCGGAAAAACAAAAACAGAAAAAAATGTGGCTTCTTCATTAGTAACTGGCTGTGCTCCGCGGTTTTACCCGCAGTACTCCCCTCCTGTTGGTCTTAGCGTGATGATATATAGCCTCCCTCGATAAATGGGCTTTTTAACACGGAAAGTATTTTTCACATCGGACCAGTAATTCCCTAGATTATATTTTTTTTACAGAGAAGAATCAGCAATAAAATTTAGACATTTAGAATCTGTTTTGACCTAAAAATGTGGTCTCTTTGCTTCATTTTCAAATCACAGGAATGACTAGACAAGATTCAATCAAAGCTTACTAACGACCTCATTCCGGTTTAGCAATGACTTAAAATTCCTATTTGACGATTCATACACATCCTTTATAGTTGCAAATTAATTGTTAAACTCAAACTCAAATATTTATTTATTCAATTAGACTAGATACAGCACTAGATAAAGCACTTTTGAATCGTCATACATTTTTTTAACATTTACCACCGATTCGGAAAGCAGTATCTATGGACAAGAACCGGCAAGTGACTCCATAGTTAATAACTTCAAACTCAAACTCAAACTCAAACATTTATTTATTCAATTAGACTTCTTATAAAAGCACTTTTGAATCGTCATAACATTTTTTAACATTTACCACCGATTCGGAAAGCAGTATCTATGGAGAAGAACCGGCAAGAAACTCCATACTTAAATAACTATAGGTACAATGAATGTGGATACAACTTGTGTTTTTTCGTGTCTGGTATGGTCAGTAATGACATGTAATGATATAAAAAACCTTTAAGGACTAAAAATAATTATTAAAGTGTGGAAAAGTTGGATATTTAACCGATCTTATAAACACGTTAAGCAAGTAGCATTTATCTCATTCTACATAGAAAAGTCAAGTATGTGAACTAATTTTAATGACAATTTTGAAGAAATAGGTTCACCACGAGCGCGAGTATAAACATAGTAACATTTTTTACATACCCATGATAATAAATTATGACAATTTACTAACCTTTTCCTCATAACAATTTTATTCATATAATTTGTAGACCATTAACGTATGAAATTAAGACTATTTTAATGGGTTACCTTTGATATTATTACGAGAAAGATTATAATCTATTACTTGTTTTTATGTAGTACCGGATTAGCTTCAAGGTTGAATCTTTTGGTGCATGTTTCTTTATTTCCTTTTGTCTGGTATTTTTATTTGCGATATTGCATATTCATATTATTTACAAATGCCTGATAATAATTAAAATAGATTATTGATAATAAGTTAAAAAAATACGTTAAGAAATATATGGAAAATAATATAGAATAGATTTAAGAATACTTTACTTGAATAATTCGACCTATGGTTTTAAGCTTCTGTTTAATTTCATTGCCATAAAATAATATTGTTGAATAGAAAAAAATAGCTCGGTATATATATTTTTCAAAGATCTAATGAGTTTTTGTTGCAACAAACCCAGCCTTGAGACTTCTTTCAGTGATTTTTGATATAACTACGCTTGAATAGTTTCGGTTTTCGCCTTTTACACAGTGAATTTTTTACATGTAGTCCATTGAATGAGTCCCTCCAAGGGGGGTCTAGAGTGCGTGAGTTAGTAACGTAAGATGTTTCTTCGGAAACATGTCAAGAATCCCTAGGTAATAAACATACTAAAACCCCGGGACACTAGGAGGAGCCCCGGAGTGGGGGGAAGGGGGAAATGGGTCCATTTTTTCATTTCTCGCTTAAATCTCAAAAACGGTACATGTTAGAGAAAAACTTTCAAGGAAAAGTTGAAAGGCCATAAAATTATCTACAAGTTGTACCTCAATCATTTTTTCCTATATCCTACCGTTTCTGAGTTATACGCAGTAAAAAATGATTTTCGCTCAAACAATTTCCCCATACTACACATCAATCGATCAAAAAATATTTCTTTCTTCCAAAAAACTTAAATGTGCAACTTGTGACCGGTACTGATAGATTGCTCATAATTAGGTCTATAATTGGTAAAATAAACACATTCCTCCATGGAAGCCTTTAGGAGGAATCGATTGTCAAAATATTATATTAGGGTAGTTTGAGTTACTGAACTTGATCTTTTTATTTTTTTTCTTCCAAAAAACTCAAAAGTGCAACTTGTGACTGGTACAGATAAATTGCTCATAATTAGGTCTATCATTGATAAAAATACTAGATTCCACCACGGAGGCGTTTACGGGGAATTGAATTTTATTAGGGTAGTTACGATACTTGAACTTTTTAACTAACTACACTAATAAAATTCAATTCCCCGTAAACGCCTCCATAGTGGAATCTGGTTTTTTTATCAATGATAGACCTAATTATGAGCAATCTATCAGTACCGGTCACAAGTTGCACTTTTGAGTTTTTTGGAAGAAAAAAATAAAAAGATCAAGTTCAGTAACTCAAACTACCCTAATATAATATTTTAACAATCGATTCCTCCTAAAGGCTTCCATGGAGGAATGTGTTTATTTTACCAATTATAGACCTAATTAAGAGTAATCTATCAGTACCGGTCACAAGTTGCACTTTTGAGTTTTTTGGAAGAAAAAAATAAAAAGATCAAGTTCAGTAACTACCCTAATCAAAATTCAATTCCCCGTAAACGCCTCCGTCGTGGAATCTGGTATTTTTATCAATGATAGACCTAATTATGAGCAATCTATCTGTACCGGTCACAAGTTGCACTTTTGAGTGTTTTGGAAGAAAAAAATAAAAAGATCAAGTTCAGTAACTCAAACTAACCTAATATAATATTTTGACAGTCGATTTCTCCTAAAGGCTTCCATGGAGGAATGTGTTTATTTTACCAATTATAGACCTAATTAAGAGCAATCTGTCAGTACCGGTCACAAGTTGCACATTTGAGTTTTTTGGAAGAAAGAAATATTTTTTGATCGATTGATGTGTAGTATGGGGAAATTGTTTGAGCAAAAATCATTTTTTACTGCGTATAACTCAGAAACGGTAGGATATAGGAAAAAATGATTGAGGTACAACTTGTAGATAATTTTATGGCCTTTCAACTTTTGCTTGAAAGTTTTTCTCTAACATGTACCGTTTTTGAGATTTAAGCGAAAAATGAAAAAATGGTCCCATTTGCCCCCTTCCCCCACTCCGGGGCTCCTCCTAGTGTCCCGGGGTTTTAGTATGTTTATTACCTAGGGACTCTTGACATGTTTCCGAAAAAACATCTTACGTTACTAAATCACGCACTCTAGAACTTTTTATTCAATGGACTAATGTGAATTTTTCATCGGGGTTTACAACTGGTTTTTTTGTAAAATGACAAATAAAATGTAACAAGAATGTTAAGTCACTTGATTTTGAGGACAAAACATTTTATCATGTCAAAATGCAATGACTAATTTAATACAAAAAAAACTTTGTAAAGCCTTTGCATGTAATTCTTATCTATTATAATATACCAATTTTTTAATTTCCATTGTAGACAAAAACATTCATACTTACATGTATCATTTTTCATTTATTATATGTATTCTGTGCTATTTGCATCTCGTTTATGAAGCCAAAAAATATGAACTTGTACAAATATTATTTATTTAATTCATTCGCAAACTGATGTAAGCCTGTAATATTTCACAGACATGCCTATTTATGTAAATCACTGTATAAGAGATTCATATCATACGCATATAAGACTAACGAGACAACTTATACAGGCAACCAATCAAATCCACCACTCTTTTGGTATACCGTCTACGATAATCAGTCTTATTACGTAGAGATTAAAGTTATTTTCCCTTGAAGCGATTTCGCGATGTCTACCAGATTGAGGTCGTGATGTTTTCGGCGATGTTGCAAGTTCAATGCCACGGTCAGATAATCTCGAGCATTTTATAATATTACATAATGGATCATCAGAAGTGCCGTAAGCTTTTGAGAATTGTGATCGATTTACGGAAAAAACACGTTTATAAACAGAGTAGGAGGGTTCAAAATAAAACAAATTTTATTTATTTATTTATCTGTTGAACTCCATATCTTTATTCTGAAAATAGAAACTAATAACATAATTTTAAAAGTGAAACGGAGTTTCTAGTTGTCTCTTCTCTGAAGAAACTGTTTTCCGAAATATAGAATTTTGTATTTTTATGATTCAAAAGTTAAACTACTGGATGAATTTATGTTTGGGTTAAATGAGAGGAGTGCAGTTTCTTTTTGATAGGAAATTTTAGTAGTGACAACTACTCACATAGAAGGTATAATCCATCACACTGATATAATGTTATGTAAATATAAATAAATATATAAATGTAATTTTCTTTATAAGCAATATTTGCCATTCAAACGAATCGTCACTACATAGTATATAACAAAGTCGCTTTCTCTATCCCTATGTCCCTTTGTATGCTTAAATCTTTAAAACTACGCAACGGATTTTTGTGCGGTTTTTAGTAGATAGAGTGATTCAAGAGGAACGTTTTAGTATATAATTTATTAGGTTTCAGTCAAAGCGGGCGACGCCGCGGGCGGTAAGCTAGTTGATAAATAAATAAACGAATATCATATACAATTATAAAGAAAATTTTCTTTATAAAAATCATTTGCCATTCAACCGAATCGTAAGATATAATTAGGTCTTCACATTGAATGAAAAGTAGCTCTGATTGAATTACCAACGTAATCTAGACCTACAATAGTTTACAAACGTTCTAATCCACAAGATATCACACATATCACATTTATATTACGAAATAGGGTATCGATTTTCATTTCTTCATATATAAAATGAGGAGATTTTGTCTTTTAATCACACTCGTCTTCTGTTCAATTGTGAGAACACATCAATAAACAATCAACATGGTTTACAAGGTAATTTATTTATTTAATTAGGTATTTATAATATTTCATATTTACAAAATAATCACAAAAAAAAGCCTTGAAATGAGACATTTTTTAACCTAAAATACCTTACAGTTTAACTTGCCTATGATAAATAAAATTTTCAGCACATATTAACAATTTATGAATATTAATATCACTAATTTCCGTCATCAATCATTGTTAAAAATATTATTTATAGCATATATTTCAGTCATCAAATAATTCAATTATGAAACCGCTTCATTTAATCACCTTTTTAATTTTTGATTTTTTGACCTTAAATATTAATATGAATTTATTTTTTTTTTTCCTTCAGCAAATAATTGTAATCCCTTGCATCGTTCAATTAAATCGATTCTGAAGTAAAAAGTATATAAATAAGCATAATCGCGGATTTACTGACGACAGTAAATGGATAAATTTGTCATCGCCTCAATTTTATTTTAACCTTGTCCGGTCTTTGAACTGAGATCGAGGTTTAAGTCATTTTAGTATATTTTTTCTTGTTTATTTTTTGCTCTGGGCTATTCTAGTGACATCAGTTTATTCAAGATCAAGATTAGTTTCGCAAGTAGTAAAAACTTACAATGGGAATGAATGAAACGATATATTTAATTTAATTTTAATGTAAAACGCACTTCCGCATTTAATAATAAGGTTTTTATTTTTCATTTTATAAAATTATCACCAGGAAAAGTTCTATAGTTATTTTAAAGAACTTATATATTAACTTCTATTGAGATCTCAACTATTTCTAAACATATCGTCCTATCATCATCATCATCATCATTGGCCCATATACGTTCCCACTGCTGGGACACGGGCCTCCTATGAGGGTACAGGTATCGTCCTTTACTAACATAAAAATAACTTATTTCGTTTATTGTCCACAGCTAATCATCTTCTCCGCCATCATCATGTCCGCCATGTGCTCGTTCCTGCACCAAGCGCCCATCCCGATCTTTCTGGAAACATACCAAGAGCCACCGAAGCCATACGACTTCTCTTACGAGGTGAACGACCCCCACACTGGTGACGTCAAATCCCAACAAGAGAGCAAGCGTGGTGATACAGTCCTCGGCCAATACTCAGTCATCCAGCCCGATGGAATCAGAAGAACTGTTGACTACCAGGCCAATGATTTAACTGGTTTCTTAGCAACCGTAAACAACCAAAGGCCACAGGTGAACCAGCACCAAGAACAGTACCAGGAAGAATCCACTCGCCCAACTACCGCCAGCTCTGGAAGCAACGATGGCCAAGCTAGCCAAGGATGGCCAAGCCCCAGCTCAACCCCGCCAACTATTTCTTTCTCCTCTGTTCTCCACCCCTACCAAAACAACCTGTGGCTGTAAATTATTGAAGACGATGTGCATCTGACCTCGCAAAATGTACCTGTTATTATTATATAAATATATTGTGGCACTCGTAGTTTAAAATGATTTTTATTCCGAATAATAATACCCTTATAAAAATATACAGATGCAAGGAACGAATTGAAATACAAATAACAACATGAATTTAATATCAGATTGGTTTAATAATTCTCCACATTTATTATCTTTTAAATAAAAATATTAAAGCCTGAAATATAACCTGACAATTTAATATTTTTTAAATAATAAAACATTATCCATATCAATAGCCAGTAGTGTTTTTTATAAAATTCATAAATATCCAACCTTCATAGTAGGCCCGTGTCCTTGCAGTGAGAACAAATATACACTGATGATGATGATGTTACAACGAAACACATCAATCACATCAAAGGCGTGATGCCATAAACATTTTAATGCTAATAATAATTGAACTTTTACACGATATTTACCTCATCGCCTAACGAACCGTGCAACAATTGACGCGAGCGCCTTACAGTTTTTTCACAAAATCCCTTTGATCGCATTATCTCAGATCGTGGACGACAAATGAGCCGGAATGTCCAAGATAAAACAATAGGTTAAAATAACTTATTGGTTAATAGATTTACATTGTTTTACAAATCAAGCTACAATATCGAAATAGCTATCTATGTCGATTTTTCTAAATGCTTCTATACAGGACTGTTGATTTTCTCATAATAATCCCTTTTTATAAAATATACAAAGATTATTATTATTATTTATTATTTCTATCAGTGAATAGAACTCGTTAATTTTTAGAACGTTTGATAGAGACACTTTTATTTAAAAAAAATAATTAAAATTGTGGAGCTTCTTTCCATTTTGGAAACGTACTTCTGCTACTAATTAACCCAATTTAACATAAATAGTGCTTCATAATGGCTAAGTGTCCTAAAAACTTCATTATTTCAAAAGTTATTCATTAGGTAAGCCAACTAAAGTGGGCTCAGACCACCTTTCATTTACAAAGGTAAAGTTTTATGCAAATCAGGACAGGAACATTTATGCAATGGGCGCCTACTTACAAAGTTCTGACATTCAGATTACCTAATTTTCTCAATCTTCCGTGTAAAGATAATTTAGGAGAAGAATTAGATTTAAAACCAAATAAATATAAAACAACTAACAAAAAGCTTTCACATGCAAGCTTATAGGTACATAACTTATTAGTAGCAGTGTTTATGTGCTGGTTACAAATGAGCCTTGGTTTATAATTATGATTTTGCAGAACAAAGCTGTTCCTTAACGATGGATAATCAGTTCTACCAAACATTTCATTGTTCTTTATGAGAAAATAGAATAATCCATCAACGTTACTTTAGGAAATCTAAAATAGTCACAAAGCATCGGTTTACATTATAAATAGTTTTCCAGTTTAATGACAGTTACAATGTTGAAATATTTAGCATGTCCTGTGAATTTAAATAGCATGTCTACATTTGAACTGTCCATAGAATAGTCAACATTTAATTTTATCAGATATCACGTACCTAGCCCATTTAACCTAGAAATTTGATCCCTAATCTAATCTCAAAACTTTGTTAGGGCACTTAAGAAACACTGGTCTGTAAAGATAAATTTGCGAGTGTAATATTGGCAAAACTACGCCAGCTTCGTGCCCCATTAAGAAGCTTAATAACCAATTTTATTTTAAACGTATACTTGCTTATTTACGTCTACATAAATAAGCCCAAGTGTTGGGAATAGTAATTTCGTTACACCGCAATCAAATGAGTCTAATTCACGAACACCACGCGTTTATATATCGTTTTATGTTTTGTTATTTCACTTTTACTGGCAATAAACTATGATCAAGGGCGTAGGGCTTGTTAAGTAGAAAGGTACTGATAAACAATATGCACTGAGACATTTTTATAAAGTGCATCGGCCCAATGAACTTGACTTTTATTCATTTCCTGAATTTCTTCAAACTGGTCCATCTGGATCTGGGCTGATATTTGGATAATATAAAAGGGTAGTGCAGCTTACTGGAGACATCATTCAGGACTCATCAACGTAGTCACAACCTCTCCAATAATCTTCAAAATGGTTGCGAAGGTAAGAAATAAGCATCCGAATTATTTTTAAAACTATTTTTTCTACAATTTAATTAATTGATCAGTTTTTACCTACAACCTATTAATATATCACAAATGCAGATCTTTAAGTTTCTTGTAAGCTTTTTCAAATATTTATATAAGTACATTATACCTATAAAACATCATCTAACTTTACCAATTATTTTGTCTACAGTGCGTGTTCCTTTTCGCCCTGTTGGCCGCCGCCAGCGCCGCTGATTTCTCCAGCTTCTCTTACGGAGTAGCTGACCCTTACACCGGTGACTTCAAGCACCAGTTCGAGACCCGCGCTGGTGACCGGGTGCAGGGACAGTACGGTCTTCTGGAATCCGACGGCACCCAGCGGACGGTCGACTACACTGCTGGCGCTGAGGGCTTCAACGCTCTTGTACGGAAAGACCCTGCTTTTATCGCTGCCCCTATTGCCCCAATTGCCACCCTGCCCCTCTCAGTTGCCACTTACCCCTACGCTTACAGGTTCGGATCCTACGCCTACGCCGCTCCCTTCGCGTACAACCGCATCCACTAAGTCATCACACCAAATAATTTTAGGTCAAAATTCTCATTTGCTCAAACCAGTCCATCTGTATTATTGTAAATAATGTAAATAAATTACCGATATGTCCGTCCATTTATTTGTTTTATTTTACATGAATATTTAAGTTTCTTTATGTACCCAAAAAAAAACAGATTTGATTGATAGAAAATTAAGCCTATCCTATATTATTCTTTTAACTATAGGTACGGTCTACTATATAACAAAAATAATAACGATACAACGCGTAATCATTTTAACTTGGCTCAAAATAAAAGTTACCTAAAAATACATACATCCAGTAAAAAGATTCAAATAATATAGATCTGATTTGGCTCTCTATCTGTCGTTCTTTAATATATTGGTAGCACAGACTAATAATAATATACTACGTAAACAATTGGTAGTATGAAAGATCTATAATTTAATTTGTTAACACATTGTTTATTTATTTTATAGTAATATAGTACGCTGTTTACTGTTTATACTTTAACTTGATGTTAAATCATAATGCGATGTTTAAAGCTCGCTCGTTCTAAGCGATCATATTTCACATTAATCGTCGATAACATAAACCAATAAACCACGTATGTAACAAATCATTGTTATTGTTTCCTATAAATTATCAATACTAATGTCTGTACAATATCCGCGGCCAAGCCGTGGTCCGGTTAGTTCCGCATAGCAAATAATTGTGCCTGACGAAATTGAACTCTAAAAAACATTCACTTCGCTTGACCTAGAGCGTGGACCTGTCATTTATTTCCTATTAATAGCGCCAAATGATTGTTCAGGACCCGTATAAAAGCCCAACACAGCCAGGACTTAGCATTCACAGTCCACTGTGCAGTTAAACACACACCTCAAAATGGCAGCTAAGGTGGGTTGGGTTAAAGTGAATTTTGTCGATTAGAAAGTGATTGTTCGGTTAAAGCATTGTGCTCTAACGTGTTTTATTTTTGTTAACAGTTCTTCGTCCTCGCCGTTTTAGTAGCTGCTGCCCAGGGCAGTGCTATCCATGGAGACTACACAAGCTTCTCCTATGGAGTGTCTGACCCCCACACCGGTGATGTCAAGAGCCAGCACGAGACCCGCGTCGGCGACAACGTGGTCGGCCAATACTCCCTCTTGGAGTCTGATGGCACCCGCCGTACCGTGGACTACGCCGCTGACGCTCACTCTGGATTTAACGCTGTCGTCCGCAAAGACCCAGCCCTGATCGGTCACGTTGCCCACGCTCCCGCTGTTGTCGCCGCTCCCGTGGCCCACGCCGCTCCCGCTGCCTACGCCGCATACGCCCCAGCGGCTTATGCTGCCCGTGTCGCCCCAGTAGCCGTCGCTCACGCCGCCCCCGTGGCTGTTGCTGGCCCATCCGTGTCCTACTCCGCTCACTCTACCTCAGTGGCTCATGGAGGAGTCGTCGCTCACGCCGCTCCCCTCGCCTACGCCGCTGGTCCTCTCGCTCACGGCGCCGCTTACGCCGCTCCCCTCGCTCACGGCTACGGAGCTGCCTATGCCGCCCCCCTCGCCCATGGATACGGCGCTCACGGCCTTGGCGCTCACGGCCTTGGCGCTCACGGACTCGGCTTACATTACTAAACACTGACCTAGGAACTAATTTATGTAACTACGTATTTAATAATTCTGACGATATGTTATGAATGAAACTGCTGTGATGTGAAATAAATGTGTAAAGATTTATTGTGTACATAATGCTTGTGTTTAATTGTAACATTAACACCAATTAAAAAATTATATCTTTAATAATACAGAGAATAAACATGTAGGTTATATTTGAAATATACAGATATATATTTTTGTAGAGGATATGCATAACGGAAAGTTTAACTCTGTTGTTTATTAGAATTTTTTATTGATTTGCTTTAATTACAAAAGTTTAAGGACATGAGAAACAGATTAACCATTTCAATATCTTACCGCAACATTTAAAGTTCAAATAGGTATAAGCTCGTATTAAAATTTTAAACTTTCAAACAATCCACTAAAAAGTTTGCTCACGTAAAGTACATATATTACTAAAGAATATAGTTCAAGTTGTTGGCAAACACTAAATGTTGTATTGTGAAAGCAGACAAAGCGTTTTGAAGTATGTACTAATAATATTATAAAGGCCAATAAAAGCTTGTACCTATTATAGTAATTACTTAAAGAGCTCATACTATATGTCTTATATTCCCATTCTACGCAAAAATGATTCATTTGTAATCATAGACATCTTTACTAATTTCTACAAAGCTGAAAAGTTAGTTGTTTGTTTCTTTATTCGATTCGATTCGAACGCGCTAATGTCTGGAATTACTGGACCAATTAAAAAAATATTTCACCGTTTGTTATGTACGTGAATCTTGATTGTTAAAGGCGATATTAGTACCACGGGCGAAACCGGGCCGTATAGTTTAGTATAGTTATATAGTTATAGTATATATAGTTATATAGTTATAGTTATAGTTATAGCCGTATAGTTTATATATAGTTTAGGTATATGATAGATTTCTAGAACTTTTGAAAAGCTATTTTTAACCGACACCGAAATTTGAGCTTTCGCACAATTACGATGAGTGAAACCATGGAAGAAAAGCTAGTATTCGCGATGTTGAAGCTTGCGATTGAAAATTGTTGACATAATCATTATTGTTGAGAGATACTTTATGCTTATGCAGTTCTGTTGAATGTACTGCCATTATAACCGCCTCTGTTTGTAATTAATGAGGAACATGTTCCCACGCAATATTCTATACTATAAAACATGTAGTTTTAATATTAAATCATTTTACAAAAATTATTGGAGAATACAATTTTACTCCAATTTAGTTTTCTTTTTTATGGTTATTTTTTGATTGCAGAGAACTACAAAACAACCAATACTGATAGGTTACACTTAAATTAAGTTTCCTGTTGGATAATATTATACCTGTATCACTTTACCTAAATCCTATTAATATTATAAAGGCGAAAGTTTGTATGGATGTTTGTTACTCTTTCACGTAAAAACTACTGAACCGATTACAATGAAATTTAGCACACATATAGAAGGTAACTTGGATTAACACAAAGGGTAGGTTTTATCCCGGAAATCCCACGGGAACGGGAACTATGCGGGTTTTTCTTTGAAAACGCGGGCGAAGCCGCGGGCGGAAACCTAGTACCTAATATTAAAAAGTTATAGAAATAAAAAAGTACGCAATTGTTGTATTGTCATCGATCCTTGATAAGTATTCAAAGTTTTAATATATTTAATGGTCAAATCTAGTCGATAGGAGTCTGTTACATACAAATTACAAACATACAGGTGAAGCTAATACAACTACTTAAAACTTTGGAACAGTAGTCAAAGTGCCGCTTTGGTAATAATCGTATCTGTGATACAATCATAATGATATCAAAGATAATTTAGAAATATCAAATCACAGTGCAATAAAATAAAATCGTTGTATACTACCTGCTCTATGAATCATTGAAAGTCACCTCAAATAAATTACCCATTACCCATAATAAATAAATTGGATCACCTGTCATAAAACTTAAAACAAGTAGTAAATCTATGTGATTTATTAAAGCTTCGTAAAATTTATTGATTAAAAATTAAATAAAAACACAGCTTTGGAGAATTGGTTAGTAATTAGTAATTACCATTCAATGGTAAATGTGTAGGACTGTTTCTTTTTTTATTTGCAAAAAAAATAATTTCTGCAATAATCTTTTCACCCAATGTTAAAAGTTGTTGGCGCAATTAAAAACTATAAATATAGAATATATATAAAATAGGAAATCATTTTTCCGAGTAACATGATCTTTTTTTTGTATTATTGCTCGATTAATTTCGGCTCAAAAATTCTCATAGACCGTCGTGATAAAAACCGATTATATTATTATACATTAGTCGCGGAACTAATAGGTAATACGCAAACATCCAATCATGAACGTCCTTCATCCAAAGTTCATGAATACTTTTACCAATTAATCACAGTATATAATTTAAATAATTTTTTAAATCAATGACATTTATTATTGTTTTTTTGATTCCTTTGTTTTAATGATGTAATTGGTACAGGCGTTTTGTTTGTTGATTTTGTTATAATTCAATAAAAATAAATTAATTTAATTAATGTAAATTATTTAAGGCTGTAATTGCTGCTAAATAAATGACTTATACAAAATAATCATAAAGGTAATATTACGATTTTTAGGCCAATGCTTTAAATTGAACATACAAAAATTTTAATGTTTATATAATATTATCTACTGTGGTAAAGCAAACACAAAACAGGCTTAATTGTCCGTATTTAAGCAAAAAGGAACCACCCAGCAAAAACGCACTTCTGAGATATCAAAGGATTTACAAAAACATTTGCAGCTCTGTTAGATGAAGTAAAATTAAAATTTATTTTATTTAAATTCATTGATAAATTACTTATTTAAGTATGTGTATATAAATTTGCTCTGAATATTCTTAAACTTTCTAGATAATTAAGAAAATGTGCATGTGGTTCCTTTTAACATTTATCAATTGATAGGTTTTCTCTTATACAATAAGGAACCACATCCCAGGGATTTCATGATATAAATGAAACTATGTATTTATAATATCGTAATTAAAGCTTTAATTAATAAAATACATAAAATAATACTTATATAGGACGTTTATTCGACGTTATCATCAAATTGGATTTCGAAATCCACCGTGTCTAGTCCATCTATGTGGTCTTCTATTGCATCATCACTAATGAGACCGTTATAAAAACTGTGCATCTTGTGGAATGAGATGTAATATGGACTGAATATCGCTAGAAGGTGAAAAAAGCTTCTCCAGAGGCAGCGACGTATAAGGTTCTTCGTTATCTTCTGTAATAAAAAGAAAAAAGCTTTAAATCAAAATAATAAAGCCGCGTGGCTTTTATACGTAGGTAGGTATATGGCGACAGCAAAATATTATTAGTTCTTATAAAGCCGTGTCCCTACTAGACGACTAAGTATGTTGTATGTACATACGCCATGTACAGAAAACTGGCTAAGTGCGAGTCGGACTCGCGCAACGAAGAGTTCCGTACCATTATCTATAAAAACGCCAAAAAAATCACGGCTTATTGTATGGGAGCTTCTTAAATATTTATTAAGCTATTGCATAGCTTCTATCGCGGGCCTTGAGCGCGGGGACCGAATCGAGAAATTCCGTTACGAAAAAACCTCACTCCGACGGGCTCGGAGTTGTGGCTTGAAGGCATGCTATGCACTAACTTTACCGCGGCAGTCCCCGAGTGCCACACGTCTTTTTTTATTCTGTTTTTTTAGTATTTGTTGTTACAGCGGCATCAGAAATACATCTAAACGTATTTTACCAAAATAGTAGGTAGGTACCTAGATCATCGACAGTTATTTTAAAAACAGGGTTTAGACTTTAGTAGTTTCATCTCACAATGACAGATGAATCGTAACAAAATGACTCTTAATTCGACTCGCCTTCGTGAACAACGACATTGTCGTTAAAATACGTAAATCCACAGAGGATTCCTCTTGTTCTTACTTAATGAACTATCTTCTTAAAATCACACCACAATCGGGAATGAATCAAAAGTGGATAAAGCGTACCTGCATCTCAGATTCAATAAGTACTTAAATGCATTAAATAAAACTACTTACCCGTTGTATCTTCATTATTATCTTCGGTGTTCGTCTCCAATGCTTTTCTTACCCATTGCTTGCTTATTTATTTATTACTAAACATTTTCACATTTAATTTTAAAGGTAATTAACAAAAACAATAGAACTTAAGTACTTCGCGGAGGAAAAAAACACCGTCGCGTATTCGAACTACTTCGCTGAATGTCACCTATATTGACAGATGTTCGACGTTTTACTTAAAAAATCGGAGTTTTGCACTTAAGTAATGAAATACGTTGTTTAAAGATGAGAAGCATTGTAACAAGTCAAGGCATTTGGTTCCATATAGCGATGATGGTTTTCAGAATGTTTTACAATATTTATTTATGCATAATAGAACCGAATGCTTGTGGTTTTATTTTGCAATAAAAAATTACAATTAAATTATGTATTTATTTTACGCATAACCATACCACAGAAACTTGGTTCCATTTTGTGTATTAAAAATAATTGTTATTAATAGAAATATGTGTAATGTATAATGGTACCAAGTAGGTGTGGATCTGTTTTGTATAAAATGACATGATAGTAATATCGTTTATTTGTTTGAACAAAGCAGTCCCGTGGTGCTGTGGTTCGGTTTTGCTTAATATGGTATTATTCGTTGTTGCTGGTGGTTCCTTTCTGCTTTTAGTATACCTTGTTTCCAACGTAAAAATCAGGTGGTTCTTGTTTGTATAAGAATTTAGACCACTTTTGGATGAGTATTCTTCAATAAAAGCAAAAAACGAAATTTGTCGAGTGGTTCCATTTTGCATAAATACGGACAATTAATTATCCATACTAATATTATAAATGCGAAAGTAACTCTGTCTGTCTGTCTGTTACTCAATCACGCCTGAACTACTGAACCAATTTGCATGAAATTTGGTATAGATATATTTTGATAACCGAGAAAGGACATAGGATAGGTTTTATCAATCAAATCAAAACGCGGGCGAAGCCGCGGGCGGAAAGCTAGTTTATTATAAAGCGACATCTTGACTTATGACCTGGCTAAAGAAATTGATTTATTAATTACTAGAAGAAGATTCAAGGATAAATTAAAGGAGAAAGCTTTAACATCCTACTAATCACTACTTAGTATAAAACAAAGTCGCTTTCTCTGTCCCTATGTCCCTATGTATGCTTAAATCATTAAAACTACGCAACGGATTTTGATGCGGTTTTTTTTAATAGATAGAGTGATTCAAGAGGAAGGTTTTAGTATATAATTTATTATGTTTTAGACAAAGCGGGCGAAGCCGCAGGCGGAAAGCTAGTATTATTATAAATGCGAAAGTTTGTGAGGATGGATATGTATGTGTACCTTTATTACTTTTTCACGCAAATACTACTGAACCGATTACAATGAAATTTAGCACACATAAAGATGGTAACTTAGATTTACACACAGGATAATTTTATCCCGGATATCCCACGGGAACGGGAACTATGCGGGTTTTTCTTTGAAAACGCGGGCGAAGCCGCGGGCGGAAAGCTAGTAGTGCTCTATATTTTTAAGTTTATGTTTTATGTTTTAGTTTAAGTTTATGTTTTAGTTGCTGGTTGTAGTCATTGGTTACATTTCTATAGTGAGCTATTAATTTTTTACAGCATAACATTACACAAATTTCTTTTATTTCTTGTATTTTCAACATTTCTTTTGTTATCATTATTACCTTTTTCGCTTATAACTTACTTTCAATTCTAGACAAAAAATCGAATATATTATTAATCTTAATATTCAAAATAATTTAATAGATAGGTACTATATGATTGATGTGATAATTTTTTTTTAAAGATGCTATTTAGCTGAAAGAGCCCCACTCTAAACTTGCAATTATTATTATGAATAAGGATTTGTGTCAAAAGTAAAATAAGTTTGTGTCAAAATAGTATTTTTGTCTTACAATGACTTTTGACACAAATCCTTATTCATCTTCTTTTCTTTATATATAAAAATGAATCGCAAAATGTGTTGGTAAGCGCATAACTCGAGAACGGCTGAACCGATTTCGATAATTCTTTTTTTATTATATTCCTTGAAGCACGAGGATGGTTTTTATGTAGAGAAAACGTAAATATGTACCACGGGCGAAGCCGGGGCGGACTGCTAGTAATAAATAATAATAATTGCAAGTTTAGAGTGGGGCTCTTTCAGCTATATAGCATCTTTAAAAAAAATACGTTATAATAAGATGTTAATTAAAAATATAAATCAGATTCATTTCGCACAAATTCAATCACCTGATTTGTTCACAAGTACTATCAAATTATTATTCCTGTTATAAGTATTGTTTACTCATTGTAAAAATATAAACTTAATACGAAGTTTTGTTGTTAAGTAAATAATATTAATAAGATAGTGGAAATATTTTGTTGTCAGGATAAAACAAAAAAAACATATGTTATATAAACAAAATTGTTTATTTTCAACTTAAATACATCACAGGTATATTTTCATTCTTTGGGTCAAAATCCTAATAGGCGAGTCCATGGGCGCCATAGCCGTAGCCATGACCAAGGGTGGAGTATGCGTTGTAGGCGACGGGAGCAGCGGCGTAAGAGTAAGAGTTGTAGGCCAAGGGGGAAGCGTGGGCGGAGTACGCTACGGGAGCAGCGTGGGCGTACGCTACGGGAGCAGCGCGGACGTAAGAAACGGGAGCGGCGTGGGCGCCGTACGCGTAGGTGTTAGCGCCGTACGCGTAGGAGTTTGCGACAACGGGAGCGGAGTAGGTGAGGTGAGCGGCGGCAACGGGAGCGGCTACCACGGCAGAGTGGGCGACCAGAGCGGGGTCCTTGCGCACAACAGCGTTGAAGCCGTTGTGGGCGTCAGCAGCGTAGTCCACCGTCCGCCGGGTACCGTCAGACTCGAGCAGGGAATATTGGCCGACCACGTTGTCACCGACGCGGGTCTCGTGCTGGCTCTTGACATCACCGGTGTGGGGGTCAGACACTCCATAGGAGAAGCTGTTGTAGTTGCCTCCGTGGATGGCGCTGCATTGCGCAACGGCAACGAATAAAGCGAAAACTGCGACCTGCAATGAAAAAAATATAACATTAATGACCTGAATAAAAGCGAACTCTATTTAAATTTTTTACCAATTAAATACTATATTGAATCTTTAGAATTGCTGTTCACTAATTAGCCTTTACAACATTGAATTAAAATTTCTAATTTAACTTATTAAGTACTTATTATATTGCCATAATATTTAAAGTACCTTGGAGAACATTTTTGTCTAGTGCTCAGAAACAACTGATGCATATGATTTACGCGTACCACCTTATATAGTGATTATTTTATAAGCACATATAATACGCAATCAGAATTAAGTAGGAACTTGTGAAAGAGTTAACAGTGACCTACGTTCACACACATTCCTTTGTTTAATAATTCATACGTCATGACATATTATATTATTACAAATTGTTTTTACGAATTAAGGTTTATTACGTAGAATACGTGTGCAAAATATATAAATTTTAAATATTTAGTTTACTATTGCTGCAATTGTTACAAATTTAAACGCTTGCGAAAAGGTACAAAAAAAATTCTTGTTGAAAAAAAAGTTAGTAATTTTTTATGAAAGTTATACAATATACACAATATTGTATAACATGTACATATTGTATAACTTCTGCTATCTCTTTATTTGCTACAACCAATCTAAAATTGTATGAAATCAATGATAATTAAATTCTTGTCTACGATCATAATATGTATTGTTCAGAGAAAAGATTAATTGTTGTTTGCTATTTGTGTTTTAATACCGTATATACCGTACCGTATATCATAATAACGTAAACATAAGCAATATTATTCAGACCAATTCTAGTTGATGTTATAGTTATAAGTTAAAAAAATTATTTTCTTCGTGTAAACTTTAGACTAAACTTATCCTACAGTTAAACGGAAATTGTTTTATTTATAAATTAATATATACGAAAATTATAAAAAAAAACAAGAAAAAGTTTAACTGATATTTTCTTGCACAAATAGAAAGCTCAAGCGTACCTGAGTAACATACAATTTCTTATGCAGTTTTTAATCTTAGCTTATAATATATGCGGAGGGAAATGCTTATATTATAGAATAGAGCTTTTTAGATTTTAATCGTTCCAGCTGTAATAATTGAAACATCATCTAAATCAGTTCAGCAGTCACTGATTAACAAATACGCAAATATTACATTAATTAATTATAATATAATATTTATCTTAATATATATAAATCTCGTGTCACAATGTTTGTCCTCAATGGACTCCTAAACCACTTAACCGATTATAATAAAATTCACACACCATGTGCAGTTCGATCCAACTTGAGAGATAGGATAGTTTAAACATGTAGGTACCACGGGCGAAGCCGGGGCGGTATATGGTCCACCATGAAAATCAACATCAAAATTATCAACAAAATTTTAATTATCATGAATTTTAAGCTAGAAACAAATTACATATTATATGTAATAAGTGTTAAACAACAAAGTAAAGCATAATTTTTATCGAATAATCAAACTAGCCAATTAAAAACCGGTACTCAATCTGATACGATCTTGCATTTTTAAACCAGTGTTTTCTTTTAATTTCTTAATTTGTGCATGATTTTCGCTTTAAACATTATTAAATCAAGGTTTAGGTAAAATAGAATATTTTCTAATTTATGTTAAACAAATACATAATACTACACATGTAGTCCTTCCAGAACTTTGAGGTTTTTACCAAAAATATACAAAGGCATAATAATAAAATCAATCGCAATTTTTTAAATTAGTGAGAGGAAGATAATTTATAATTTATTTTTTTGATATTAGAAATTAATAACTATATTCTTTTAATAAGTAATATTATCTTTTGAGCACAATTTCGCTTTAGACAAGATAATATTTTCTTTTAAATATTTCTTTAGTTTACCTATGTCCCTATTTAAAGATTTTTCTGGTTTCAATTTTGTTATGACTGAGCATACATTAAATTATGCACAAAATATTATAATGTTGCTGTAAAGATTATGTCACTTATTTATTTTTATTCATATATATATAACTAATATGATAAATGATAGTTGAACAAGTGTAAAAATAATGTATGTATCTCTTTGAAGTGACCATTTACATAATTTAGTAATTGTGTGTATTATATTTGCTTTGTCATGAATATTTTTCAACAGTTTGAATTTTATGATAAAGCCGATAGTAAAAATATTTATAATAATGTAAAACTATAAATAGAACTTAAGAAAATTGTTCGCGGGGCTCAAATCCATACTAATATTATAAATGCGAAAGTACCTCTGTCTGTCTGTCTGTTACTCAATCACGCCTAAGCTACTGAACCAATTTTCATGAAATTTGGTATGGAGATATTTTGATACCCGAGAAAGGACATAGGCTACTTTTTATCCCGGGTAAATGACGCAATCCCGGAAATCCCACGGGAACGGGATCTATGCGGGTTTTTCTTTAACTGCGCGGGCGAAGCCGCGGGCGGAAACCTAGTCTCAATATAAATGATATTCTAAGAAGCAATGTCATAATACTTTAAACTTTTGTGAAATAGAAAATATCAAAATGCATTGAAGTATATTATCTAAGCTTTATGATTTTAACATTAATATAATTATTGCTTTAATAAGTCATTGGTACAATGGTAACAACAGTTATGACTATAATGATGTAAATAGATGATCATAAACTTATGATAATAATTGAATTAATTCATATTTTCGTATTTTCATGCACAATTGAATGTCTTCAAAAACATTATATTTCAGTCACGTAAGTTGTAAGTCGAAAGTTCTGTTCTTGTCTCTGCCAGCAATCTTTTAATATTATACATGTTTAGAAAAACTAAAATTATAGCTTATGGAATAACAATATTAGTATATTACCTAGAAATAGATAGGTAGAATACCCAGATATAACCTCAAGAAGTGTTTCTTAGTGAATCTGTAACTTCATGTTTTAATATTGATATTTAACACTTCAATAGTATAAAAACTAAATAATAATGAGTAGATCTTAAGTAACTAATAGTAACAAATCACCAAATCCGCATCCTACAAGTTTTTTATAGCGTTACAGTGTGGAATAACAATAATATTTACTCTAACTATTCCATTCATACCATAAATAAATTACTAATTACACATGCGAGGCAAAGGAAAGTACGCATGAACTTCCTGCTCTGTTCCCCAAATTAAACCTTCGCGATAATATAAATAGTAATATCTTGGACTGCCAAATCAGTTGCAGTCAGAAGTCGAGCAAAACACACGTACAATGGCCTCTAAGGTAATTGTTATATTTATATTACACATTCGCGACCTTTGTTAAAACTATTGCGTCAAAGTTTCTCACAACTTTGATTCCATATTAAGAATATACTTTTAAAGCCTTTTTAAATTCAATTTCGTAATAGGGTATAAACAATTGTCATCTATTGAGCCTATAATTTTTAATTTCAGTTTGTCGTCCTTGCCCTCATGGTGGTTGCCGCCCAAGGCAGCGCCATCCACGGAGCTAACTACAACAGCTTCTCGTATGGAGTCTCTGACCCCCACACCGGTGACGTCAAGAGCCAGCACGAGACCCGCGTCGGTGACAACGTGGTCGGCCAATACTCCCTGCTCGAGTCTGACGGTACCCGGCGGACGGTGGACTACGCTGCTGACGCCCACAACGGTTTCAACGCTGTCGTGCGCAAGGACCCAGCTCTGGTCGCCCACTCTGCCGTGGTAGCCGCTCCCGTAGCCGCTGCTCACCTCACCTACTCCGCTCCCGTTGTCGCAAACTCCTACGGGTACGGCGCCAACACCTACGCGTACGGCGCCCACGCCGCTCCCGTGTCTTACGTCCGCGCTGCTCCCGTAGCGTACGCCCACGCTGCTCCCGTAGCGTACTCCGCCCACGCTTCCCCCTTGGCCTACAACTCTTACTCTTACGCCGCTGCTCCCGTCGCCTACAACGCATACTCCACCCTTGGTCATGGCTACGGCTATGGCGCCCATGGACTCGCCTATTAGAATTTTGACCCAAAGAATGATAAGATGGTGCCCATGGTTACGGAGCCTGGTGATTATTAAACCCATCTGTGATTTTAGCTAACTAATTAAACTGTAATGTTACACATTGTTGTTCCCACAGTCATTTTTGTAAATATGCAGAATTTATAAATATAAATATTTATACCGAATCTAACATTTCATTTAAAACCTTAGATAAAAAATAAATTTTCTTGTGCACTTAGCCTTATGTGGCTAGCGTGTATTTATTATGAATATCTTTGCTCTATATACGGATTATTAATGGACTAATGATAATGACTTAACAATCCATACTTAATATTATAAATGCGAAAGTAACTCTGTCTGTCTGTCTGTTACTCAATCACGCCTTAACTACTGAACCAATTTGCATGAAAATTGGTATAGAGATATTTTGATACCCGAGAAAGGACATAGGCTACTTTTTCCCCGGGAAATAGGATAGGTTTTATCCCGGAAATCCCACGGGAATGGGAACTATGCGGGTTTTTCTTTGACTGCGCGGGCGAAGCTGCGGGTGAAAAGCTAGTATTATAATAAAAAGGTGTCAAACGATGAGTCATTTCACACGTTCTGAAAAATGATATTGTTTCTCGAAACTTTAAAAGCTCTGTAGAATACCTTAGTAATATTGCGAAATACTCTAATAAGTATATGACTAAAACTACAAAGGCGTAATGAATTTGAATAGAGTAATAAATACATGAAACCTAGCCTACTTGAACTGAATAATTCGGTTCACTTCCTGCTTGACCGGTTCACTTACGAATTATTATTTCAATTCGTCCTTCAATACTCGCCATGTCTCCATTGGATTTATGACGACAAAAACATTCGATCGATTATATTTTGACGTAGGATGAAGTTGTTTAACCTTTTTTTAATTGCTCTTAAATGCTATTACTTTGATATAGTTGCGATTGTTTGCAATATTACTAAACTAGTTTTTTTTTTTTGTAATTGATTATGTTTTATTGGGTTACACATTTTATTATTGAAACTAAACCAGTTTTTATAAAACTTGCACCGTTAAAATGAAAATCTTATATAATAAAAATCGACCCTTTAGGGCCGAATTTTCAATGCTTGGTTAAAACTTATCCGTCCAATAAAGTATTACACGATAATATTGAAATGTCACCTTAACTGTCAAATACGGACAATTCGAATACGTTTTTAAAATCGTTGTTTTATACATTATTCGACGAATAAGTTTTAACCAAGCATTGAAAAATCAGCCCTTAAAAAAGCAAATTAATCTGCAGGAATATTTCAATGACATTTCTACTGAAAACATTTAAAATTTCCACTCAAATAAAAAAAAACATTGTCAAAACATTTTATTAAATACAAGCTTCCGCCCGCGACTCCGTCCGCGCGGAAAAATTAAGAAAAATTAAGATTTATTTTTTTCTACGTAATTTTCCGGGATAAAAAGTATCCTATTTTATGCCCAGGATAATAAGGTATAATTATACCAATTTCCATCGAAATCGAAATGTTAGTTTTCACGTGATGCCTTCACATACAGACAGACAGACAGACGGACAAAATTTTTTTTAATCACATATTTGGGTTTGGTATCGATCCAGTAACACCCCCTGGCCCTGCTATTTATTTTTTCAATATTTTCAATGTACAGACTACAGAATTGACCCTTCTACAGATTTATTATATGTATAGATAATTTATACCTATATCTGAAATATGCTAGCGAATAAAAATATTATATAGACTTCATGGATTCATTCATGGATTATTACTGTAGCTTAATACCTATGTTTCTATAAATCTCATATCTCATATGTTGCTAATCAAACTTATGATTAAGCTCCTACGAAATTAACGATGGGTTGGCTGATAGCTGTAGATTATTAAACCCCTTTATCTAAATTTATCACATGGTGGATGTATTTAACTAACCTAATAATCTTATATTATACTAACTGTTCCACGCGGTTTCACTCCCGTGGCTCCACTCCTGTTGGTCGTAGCGTGATGATATATAGGTACACTAAAGCCTTCCTCGTTAAATGAGCTATCTAACACCGAAAGAATTTTTCAAATCGGACCAGTGGTTCCCGAGATTAGCGCGTTCAAACAAACAAACTCTTCAGCTTTATAATATTAGCATAGATTATCAGCTTTCGAATTCATTTTTTAATTTGAGAAAAAATTAAAAGCTTTCCTGATGACCTCCAGTACCTAACGTACTATATTGTTTATTTTAATTGATCATGGTTATACACACTGTATTGACAACTAGCTTACTGCCCGTGGCTTCGCCCACCTTGTCTTAACATAAAAATTTAGTATAGTTTTTTTTTAATAAATAGGGTGATTCAAGGCGAAGGCCTCTTGAATCACTCTATCTATTAAAAAAACCGCATCAAAATCAGTTGCGTAGTTTTAAAGATTTAAGCATACAAAAGGACATAGCGACAGAGAAAGCGACTTTGTTTTATACTATGTAGTGAAGTTGTTTAGTTGCTTAAGTATTTTTAACTTATCAGAATACCTATAAGTTCCATTAAGCATAAGAGATGCTTTTGAAAAAGGTTTTAGTATATTATAATTTGCTAAGTTTAAGATAACGCAAGTGAATCTGCGGGCCGAAAGCTCTATTCAATAAGGAAATATATTTTTTTCGACCCATGTACGATATTTTTCAATATGAAATCACACGATTCGAATTCAAGTCACATTCGTGGAATAATAAAACACAATCAAAAATATACTTTTCAACCTCAATAGATACATCTTTATTAATAACTAGCGGTCCGCCCCGGCTTCGCCCGTGGTACATAATATTTACGTTTTCTCTACATAAAAACCATCCTCGTACTTCAAGGAATATAATAAAAAAAGAATGATCGAAATCGGTTCAGCCGTTCTCGAGTTATGCGCTTACCAACACATTTTGCGATTCATTTTTATATATAAGATTAATAAATTAAGTCTTTATAAGAAAATAATTACTTTGTAAATTCCGGAAGCATAACATCTCATGTCAAGATTGTTTCATGTTGACATAATTATACACTTCCTAAAGTAAGGCGAAGTTTGTTTATGCTGTGGACGCACTAGCGTTATTATTAACATTATTAACATAAACGTTCGCGGTGTAAGATTGAATAAGATTATTATTGACTAGCGGTCCGCCCCGGCTTCGCCCGTGGTACATATTTACGTTTTCTCTACATAAGAACCATCCTCGTACTTCAAGGAATATAATAGAAAAGAATTATCGAAATCGGTTCAGCCGTTCACACGTGATGCCGTGACAACGCGAAACGGGTGCGGACCCGCCGCCTTTTTATAGCTCCCGCCGCGAAGCGCGTCGAACGCGGCAACTGATACACAAAAATAATCCTTATGGCATGATTCTGTAATTCACGCGCGATGACTTATAGCGTATTTTATGTATAACTTTGGTGTTTCTACACCGATTTACATGATTCTTTTACTATAACCTGCCCAGGAGTATGAAGAATAATTGTGCCAAATTTGGTTAAAATCCGTCGTGTAGTTTTTGTTTCTATAACGAATATACAGACAGACAGACAGACAGACAGACAGACAGACAAAAATTTTACTGATTGCATTTTTGGCATCAGTAGCGATCCCTTATCACCCCTTCATAGTTTTTTTTAAATATATTTCATGTACAGAATTGGCCTCTCTACAGATTTATTATAAGTATAGATAAAAATTTAAATGAACACTATGATGGAGCAGGATTAATGCTTGAAAGTTAAATAGAATGAATGAATGAATGAAAGCTTTATTGTACACACCGAATTAAAGAATTAATAATAGTTATTCAGAATGAAAATAAATCAATTAGGTCAAATTATTGATTGTTTGTTAATTGAATATTCGTGTTTTATTTTGAAAAGTAGCAACTCATTGTACTTTCAATAACGGATAGAAAAATACAGATGCAATAGTTACAATTATGTATTACCAAGTTATATTTTACATGATTTTACGTTACACATAAATATTATACTATGAATACAAATAAAAAGATACTAGTGTGTACACAGCATAATAAAAGCTTGGCGGCCTTGCGCCGAATCCCTTTATCGATAACTTCTTTCTTCGATACTTTATATTATGCTTTAAATTATGTAAATACGATGCTGTATAAGTTTTATGTACTTTGTAAAAAATGTTTCCTTCGATTTTTGACTATATGGAATGTATGACGTATTTTGTCCCAGTATTTTTTTACGTACTATAGGTAAGTACTTATACGCATAAGACAAAAATTAATATGCAGTTTAACAAATAATCATAAAAAAATGTTATGTTGGTTGTATTGGTTATGGTTAGTGTATTGCAATTGTTACCTAGTATGCACCTTCATTTTTTTTTGTTAAGCCCTACAAGAATCAAATCTTAAAAGATGTTTCATCATAGGAAAATTAATCAAAAACGTTGTCCTTCTTCAATCACAGTCGGATAAAAATGGATTTTGTCAGTACAAGAACAAGGAACAAAATAATAGGATAAAATATGAATACAATATCAAATGTAACCGAAATAATATTAGCATACAAGCCTTAATAATTTAACCAAACAGCGGTCATTATTATGTCTCCACACGACACCGTACGTGAGATGGTAGCAAATAGATAGCTAATAATAAAAATCCTTAATCCTTATACAGCAATAACAATTTTGGTTTACAATCGTATCTAAATCTTTCTTACAAAATGTCGTGTCTCGCCCAAGCATTAAGCACACTTTATTTCGCGGTAACTCGCCTGTAAACTCATAAAAACCTGCGCAAAATGGTCCATAAATTTGCTAAATTTGTAGTAGGGACAATCCAATGAATTGCAAAAATGCTTTCTCACAACTCACAAGACCTTTATAAATATTTCATCTGTTGCATACAATAAAAAACATTACGCTGAAATGGTATACATATATCGCCACCATTAGCCCATAGTATTGACTCAAATTGGACATCTGAGCTCAAAAATTTAATTATTCCCAACGCAAACAAAAACTTGAACCCATAAATTGTCAACAGCTAGACTGCTATAGCAAACATCAATCATGAGTGAATTCCACGGGAAAGACACGTTAATTGATACAAATTATTCATTTCTTTGTACTTTCCAGATCAGCGGACGGCCTTGCGTTTCCGGATACATCGTACATTACCATGTACTTGTGCATGTGGTTTAAAATATCAAAAGACCACGCACTAGCCACGCCCGCGACTCCATATAAAAGCTCCAACTTAGAATCATCAGTATTCACTTGACAAGATTCTCTTGAACAAGCAGCAATGGCAGCTAAGGTGTGTGACAACTATTAAAATTATATCTCGCAAATTATTCAACATCTCATTGATAGTCGATTCATTAAACGGCATAAAGTGAACTCGTTATTTGTGTCAGTGCTAACCTCGGATTTATTCCAGAATTTCGATAATAATGTAAGTCTTTATTTTGTTTTCAGGTTGTAGTTCTTACCGCTCTGGTGGCTCTGGCCCATGCCTCAGTGGTACCAGTAGCGAAAGTAGACACCGACTACACAAGCTTCGCATACGATGTGGCGGACCCCTACACTGGTGACTTCAAGAGCCAAGTGGAGACCCGTTCTGGAGGCGTTGTTCAAGGCCAATACTCCCTGCTCGACGCTGACGGTACCAAGCGCACCGTTGACTACAGTGCTGATGATGTGAACGGTTTCAACGCGGTTGTACGCAAGGACCCCGCAGTGATTGCGTCTGTTGCTGCTGCTCCCGCTGTCGTTGCTCCCGCCGTTGCTCCCGCTGTTGTTGCCGCCCGCACATACGCTGCACCTGTCGTTGCCAGCGCTCCCGTAGTAGCGTCCGCCCCAGCCGTAGTTGCGTCAGCTCCCGCCGTTGTTGCCACCAAGGCTGTTGCCGCCCCTACTTTCTACGCAGCATCAGCCCCGTCTCTGGTAGCAACTAGCTCATTCGCCGCTCCTTCATATTACGCTGCCGCTCCCGCATACTCGTATGCCTCATCTGCCCCAGTTGTTGCTCGCACGTACGCCGCATCTGCCCCAGTATTCAGTACGTACGCTGCGTCTGTTCCAGCTGTCTCTCATTCTTCTTCTTATTCTTCATCTGGCCCAGTGTTCACCAGCTCTTACGCCGGTGCCCCTGTGATTGCCCGTTCCTACGCTGCCCCCGCTCTTTACAGCACTGGTCACTCTCTCTTTGCCCCTAGCGCGTACGCCCGGTATGCTTCCCCATACTACTCAACCTACTGGTAAACTGTAAATTGAAGGCTATTTAATAAACCAAATGTACCGACGTGTTATATGTAAATAGATTATTGTACATATGCATATGAATAAATTTAAATGTTAAAGATAAACTGTGTTTTTTGAACCCACTGCCACAAAATAAATATACATAATAATTCAATACACATTCGCATTTATGGAAAGAGTAATAATAATTATAGCGTTATTAAATCAAGATCTTTCTGAGCTATTTCGAATGCAAATATATTTAATTATAAAGTTCTTGTAATATTGGCCAAGTACTTCGAATAATTAAATAATTTGGTGGTTTTACAATGTAACAGAAACCTAGAAGTGTGTTAATATAATATTTACATATAGATCTATTCATAATGTCGAACTATAGAAAGAGAACTGCACTTTTTACAACAAATCGACGTCACTTTTAATCGCATCGACGTCACTACTGGTCGCATGAGGAAAACCTAAGAGGAAAACCAATATTTACTACCAATCAATAATAGCTGTTAATGACAACAAACATGTTTTTATAAAAAAAATCTAGAAATTGTGCCTTTCAAAAAGAATACTAGAATATCTCAAAAAACTACACAATCGATAAGATACACGGCATAAAGTGAAATAAAACAAAAAAAATATTGATTATGTTACCTACATATTATCAAAGTTGACAGATATTATGGATACAATACATCTAGGTAGGTACGCATGGACTTTTTTGATTCAATATTCATCTCATGATTTCGCTTAATATGTTTCTAATTTATATTGTTACTGGAATATGCATTAGATTTGCATTAAATTCATTAGGCGTAGGTACCTATAAACAGATAAAATATATTATGGCCTTGTATTTTCAATGCATAAAATTTTATTCTGCTAAATGATAGCTGATGATAATGATAATCAATAATTTAGAAATGTTTGGTTTAGAATACTATGTAAATTCTATGACTTATGAACAGACATTTTTGTTACCTATTTATATTAATTATTTTCGTGTTACCAGGTGGTCATTGTGTCTACATAATAATCTATACTATAAATATTATAAAGAGGAAAGGTTTGTATGTATGTATGTATGTATGTATGGTTTTCACGCATAAACTACTGGACCGATTTTGATGAAATTTGGCACAGATATTATCTTTCGACCCTGAGAAAGAACATAGGCTACCTTTTATTGCGAAATATGTACCACGGGTGAAGCCGGGGCGGACCGCTAGTATTAGGTATATATTTTGCTCTCGAGATTCTTTATAGTGAGAATGACGAATTCCTCTAGGTACCTGATGATCATTGTATGTTAATGCGATAAAAGCATACAATTAAAGAAAACCCTGCCAAAACTTTTTCAAAACTAGGTACAATCTGTGACTATTTTTTTTCAACTTAATAATTTAAAAAAAGAGCGCGTGTGCCGAAGACACGTGTCAGAAGTGAAACTTCCTTGCCAAGATTCAAAGATACCAAAATCGTCGCCTGACTCCATGACGTGACAGTACTGCCATGACGTGAATTGAAATTTTGCTCTCGACGCGCCTAAAGAAGTTTCACTTCAATAGGATACCTAATGAAATATTATTATGATCATTTAATTCATTAATTAACGACAAAGTAGGTATCTATTACTAGATATACAATGTTTACAAACAAAGAATGCGAAAATGCGTAACCAATAGATATAAAACGCCCGCAAAAAGTATCAACAGTGATATTTAAAAGGACAACTGGTTTATATAATGATTCATAAAATCATTTCCTAAGACCTTCACCGTTTCCTTCGACACTTGCTAATATATTCCTTTATATTTTATTATAGTTATATCAATTACATAATGAATATTTATAAAAATCTGTCGCAAATGTGTTGCTTAGTTAAAAGCACGAGAAAAGTTTTTATTTTTCCCTTATTTTTCTTAAAGTAGATTCGGAGAACAAGGAAAGTTCCAATGGAGAGAGAAAATGAAAAAAAATACTGACTAACAAAATATTTAAATGACAAGCTTAATGCCAATAAATAATAGAAAACTGGACACAGCACACAGCAATCGAATTTATTCTATTCTCTCAGTTATAAAACTGAACTCTAGAATGGCGGGATCACGGATGGCCGAATTGGTCAGGGTTCGAATCCCGTCTCGTGATCGAATTTTTTATATTCTTTAAAAATGTATAGCAATAAACTAAAATAATTTGGAAAATCCAAAAGTGCACGCCTCATAATTTTTTTT
>CAJQZN010024104.1:0-12565 GCA_907164685.1 Colias eurytheme | reverse complement strand
ATGTTTACGTTTTCTCTACATAAGAACCATCCTCGTACTTCAAGGAACATAATAAAAAAAGAATTATCGAATTCGGTTCAGCCGTTCTCGAGTTATGCGCTTACCAACACATTTTGCGATTCATTTTTATATATAAGATTTAACTCTATTGCGTTATTTACAAATTATTAAGTATAAGTTTATCATACGTATTAAATTAAGCCTAAACTATATAATCAAATGAATGGAAACTAAAAAATTATCTAACTGACTAAAACACAATATATCAATAAGTGCATGGAAATCCAAAGATTTAATTATTTATCTTATATCTTATCTGCGTGATATTGAAGTAATAAAAAGCTTACTTTTTAAAAACAAACAAAGCTAAAAAAATATTCCTGTTTCCCACAAAACCGTAGCAAGAATGCTATCAAAATAGCGAACATACAATTTTATTGAAGCTATTCCGAAGGGCATGTTTAAACAAAATCTTTCGCTTCTGTTGTCTCTGTAATACAAATTTCTTGAAGCCAAATATTTTATTTTAAAACTAGCGGTCCGCCCCGGCTTCGCCCGTGGTACATATTTACGTTTTCTCTACATAAGAACCATCCTCGTACTTCAAGGAATATAATAAAAAAAATAATTATCGAAATCGGTTCAGCCGTTCTCGAGTTATGCGCTTACCAACACATTTTGCGATTCATTTTTATATATAAGAAAAGAAGATATTATATAAGGGCTTTATCTCGAGAGAGGAAAAATAGATACACATACAAACGCAGATTGCAAAACGTACTTTAATTGATGCAGTTTTTCTTGATTGATAGGATGATTCAAGAGGAAGGTTTTAGAATACAATTTATTAGGTTTTAGACAAAGTGGGCGAAGCAGCGAGCGGAAAGCTAGTATATTATAAATGCGAAAGTTTAACAGGATGTATGTTTGTTACTCATTCACGTAAAAATCTGCTGGACGGATTTTGATCAACTTTTACAGTGATATAGGCAAATGAGCTATAGAAATAATTGAAACGGCGCGAAACAACACAGATTAAAAAATTGAAAAGAATTGAATGAAAAATCGTTTCCTTATTTCGTTTTTCTTTATTTTGCCCTTTGAAAATAAGCTTGAATACAAAAATCGTCCAAATTAGTCGTTCTATATGTACGACAAATGTCAGACGTACAATGATCTACAATAAGGTTATTTTTTATGAGATTATTGCTTTATTTCAATTGTATTATCAATTGAGCTGAAATTTTGTATTCGAGACTCAATAATGAAATAAATAATACTATGTGAATGAACTCAATCTCAAAAATTTATTTATTCAATTAGATTTTTTCTAGACGCTCCTTAAAATCGTCATAAAATAGGTTTATCAACTTGGCACCGATGCGAAACGTAGTTTTTACAGAGAAGGAACATTTTTAAAATAATTGAAATTTAACATTAAATATGTTACATAAAAATGATGCCAAAATAAGTACTTATGTGTTTATGAGTAGATCTAATACCTACCAAACGATTAAATATTATATGCAATGATTAATCTTGGTAACACTCTACACTCCTTTTTTAACAATTGTAATTTAGTATTTATCTATTTATCCTAACCTAACATAGCTCAACTTACAACAAAATTTTACATCTGGCTAAGACATTACTAACTAGAAGCAAAGCGTTGAAAATGTTAAGTTTCACACAAGTTAAAACATTATCCAATTCATAGGTTACATTCAATTTAAACCACAAATCAGGGTTAGCAAACAATAATCGTTCTTAAACCAATCTAAATCCATCAATGATAAATGGCGGCAAATGTAGCTGACAGATCCGAACATTATCAGGAATTCATTGGCTTAATTTCGAATTACGTTAATTAATTGAATTGTCGATTGTTTTTGAATTTTAATTGTCTTTTCAATTGGGTCAGGTTATGACGGCTATAGCAGTATTATTTCCAGTGTGGAACAGTGATGGCAATAGACTTTATAACGCTTAATTTTTTATATTCCATACTGGAAATAACACTCTATACATCGTGGTTACCATGGTAACCATGCTGCCTTCGTAAATTGGTCGTGTTATATCTATAGGTATTGCATTTTGGGACAAAAGATTTCGTGATTCAGCGGTATAAGCAATGGGCAGGTTTATAAAATCAGGCTCTGAAAATTAATTTTGTTACAACGCTATTTGATCTGAATAATATGATTGTTCTCATTATATTATTCACTTGTATAACATAATATTATATTGAAAGACCTACAACATAGTTATAACGATGATTTGCTTCAATGTTCTTGGTGTAATATTCATGTAGTTTTTGTTATTATTTCAATGTAAACACATAATTATGTAAAACGCTTTTTCTTTTTACAAGTTTTAGTCTAATTCTGAATACCTCCAGCATTTACAGTGGGAAGCACCTCTCTTATGATATTGTTTACATAATAAAATAACGATAGTTATTATTTATAACTTTTACACTATAGTCAGACACTTAATGCAGTTTTTTTGACATAGGTATTTATTAACAATTTTATCATTAGTAAATAATTAAAGTTTATCACATGACTTTGAAAAAAAAAGATTTGATAACATAAATAACTGGGCCGAACTGTACTTGACAAAAGTAAGTCTATATAGCAAGCCTATATAAAACCTCAACCTACATATTAGGCCACAGCAAATCACAAGCTATTTATAATCATTTAAAAGACCCTTTTCCAATGGGCTTTGAACGACCCATGTCAAGGGAGAAAGATGTATGTGCCGTCAGAATCATTCGTGAAAATATAATAGAATTACTTTTAGTGACTCATTTACTGATACTGGTATTAAGTATGTAAGTCTGTATGTTACGATATTATGTATACACTAGCGGTCCGCCCCGGCTTCGCCCGTGATACATATGAAAAATAGATGTTGGCCGATTCTCAGACTTACCCGATATGCACAGAAAATTTCATGAGAATCGGTCCACCCGTTTCGGAGGAGTATGCAGACTAACATTGTGACACGAGAATTTTATATATAAGATTTGTTAATAAACTTTACTATGACTTATACATAGATAATATCACTACATAGTATAAAACAAAGTCGCTTTCTCTGCCCCTATGTCCCTTTGTATGCTTAAATCTTTAAAACTACGCAACGGATTTTGATATGGTTTTTTTTAATAATAGGTAGAGTGATTCAAGAAGAAGGTTTAAGTATAAAATTTATTAGCTTTTAGATAAAGCGTGCGAAGCCGCAGGCAGAAAGCTAGTTATGTATGTAAGTCTGTATGTTACGATAATAAGGTAATTGTTAAATGCATTTGGATAAAAAAATATGAATTGAATGTTGAAGTTACGTTATTTATGAATTTAAATTCCGTTAAATTGTACGAAACAGAAAAAGTTATCAAATTACTGAGTTTATTACCATTTCTTCCCCTAAAAATAGTAAAAGATAAAACGAATAAAAATCCTGAATTCATTTCAATACAAGGATGAACTATTGGCTCTAGTAGTATAAATTATCGAAATAGCTAAAGTGATGCTTTACTTTGGCATATTACAAAATTACTTGTTGTAGTAATCTTTAAAGAGATATTGTGACAAAATTTGAAATCAATCGATGCAGAATTTTTGAGCTTTTCAAGCAAACATTTGTTAATAAACTTTACATTTCTATGTCTTACATAGATAACATAATAATATATAAACATCCTACTAATATTATAAATGCGAAAGTTTGTGAGGATGTGTGTGTGTTTGTTACTCTTTCACGCAAATACTACTGAACAAACACATAGGATAGGTTTTATCCCGGAAATCCCACAGGAATGGGAACTATGCGGGTTTTTCTTTGAAAACGCGGGCTACCGGCTAAGCCGCGGGCGGAAAGCTAGATCTATATAAATATACTGTCTTTTACTTTACACTATTCTAGTAAGCTTCATTCACTTACGCAATAACCATTTTACGATAAACATCCTACAAGCATAACTTATTCAAATATAAACCCACCAATTCAAATTAAAGAAATTATTCATGGTAATAGAATTGAATCGGCAACCGTGAAGGAATATCAAAAATGTGATCATTTTAATAAAGCAGATGTTTGTTGAAGCTAAACGTTCTACGAAGAAAAATCGATGTCCTCACGCGACAGCACAGGGACGAATTTAGCATTAAATTTTTTGTGAAATAATAATACATCGTTTATAAGCTAGTTTTGTTTAGGATGCGAAAGGTTATACGGATGTATGGTATTCTTACTCTATTGTGCAAAAATTAACGATTAGATGAAATTTGGTATTGCGATAGAGTCTGGCTTTGAACATAAGTTATTTACTTAAGTGCTTTTACTAACAGCTTTTAATAGGTTATCAGCCAAGAGAAATTATGTACTGAAGCTAATAAATAAATAACTATTTTAAACAATACAATCTCAGTGTATGACTTGATGTAAGTGAGTGTTTTTGAAGTTTTGTTCGATGGCTCTACAATTATATTAACATACTCTACGTAAGATTTCTGTTTGAGCGTAGAATCAAATAATTTTTGTAGTAGGTTGTCTACATATAACGACTCGTCTTGATATTTTAAAGACTTTATAGTTGTGACGTTTTTAATAATTCATATAAAAAACTATTTTCGCCTACTTAATTGGCGCCCTAAAATCCCCGGAAACCGGCCCTGCAATTCATGTAACAATTCATCAAATACACGACAAATGTCGAGGTAAAACTCATTAGCCGCCTGAACTCGCGTTAGCCGGATATACCCGGTACGGACCGGATACAACCGGTTAATACCGGTAACACGGATTGCGCGGTACTATGTAGTTTCACGCTTGTTATAGGGGTGTTATGGGTGTTTAGTTTGGAGATTTTACGACGTGCGAAGGGAAGCCATTTTGGATTACATGACGTTATTTAAGTTCAAGTAATATAGGCACATTAAGGATAGGATAGGTAGGTAATTGATAAATTGTAATATTGATGGAAAAATTTTGGCATATAAAAGGATTGAAACAAGTTTTTAGTCGCATATAATTTTTAAGGATAATATGAGTGTTTTTACCAATATAAAAGAGGTACGATTTGATTTTTGATTGTTTGTAATAATTGTCATGATTCATGAATAGCTTGCACATTATAAAATTAGCTATTTTGATATAAAAATAGAGTGTATTTGCGAGATTCAAAGATACCAAAATCGTCGCCTTACTCCATGACGTGGCGATACCTTGAAATTTTACTCTCACCGTGCCTAAAGAAGTTTCACTTCAAAAAATGTCAGAAGCGAATTCTACCCATTTTCAGTAAAGCAAACCGTCAAGTAAAAGGTATTTAATTTACCCCAGTATAAAATTATTCTGTGTATCCGAGCGTTCATATGTTTCAGCATAACTTCTAAAATACTTATCATATTTGCAAATGAGCTGTCGTTATGAGTGTCTTAAGCATCAGCTGTTTCGAGTGACGTCACGATATACAAGATGGCACCCGCTAGGAAACATAATAATTTAATACTTTTCGCGCGTGAACTTTCGGGTTTCAGACTTCAGTTAGACATAGACATAGACACACATTTATTTACAATCAATAACACACACAACAACTGACAAAAATAATAACAAAACACAGAACATTACAAATAAAGCAATAAAAAAAAGAGAAATAAAAAATAAAATAGAATAAAAAACAATAAATACATAGTTGTTATTATGTGCTATGGCTGTAAAATGGTTCTGGCTCAGCATATGTCATGAGTCAGTGGACTCATGACGCTGTTGATTCTGCCAGAACCCAGAAGGTAGATGGTAACATAAGAAGAGGAAACAATAAACAACAAAGTAAACGAATAATATTATGTAATATAGGTATAGGTATGATTTTTGTTATATAAAGAGTCAAATGTAAAAAAGAAGAAAGTGAGTGCATACATATATATAGGTATATAATATATGAAATTACATAAATAGGAATAGGATAGATAGTAAATAAACATTAATAAGAACAAAAGGTAACATAAATAAATGAAAGCTACATGAGAAATAAACAATAATAAAGGGGGAAATAATAATATGTAGATACAAATGCAGTTATGGTAATTATTTATTTTTTAAATGAATGCTGCGAATTAATCATTTTATAAAGGTGTAAAGGTAAAGAAGAATAAATGTATTATTATATAGAACGCGTTTTATTGTTTTCCTTACTTTTCTGTTTATATTATACCTACCTGAACCTAACCTAATATACATAATAGTTATAGGTATATCTTGAAGTACATAATATTAACGTAAAAACTGTAGATACAGCAAAACCTTGTTTATAAAAGCACGCGTTTTCCCTAGTAAAAAAAATGTTGTGTGGTTTTATGAAACCACGGTAAAAGTGAAACTGTATGAACGGTTCCGAACACTGCTTTGTGTAGCGCATGTCGCGTGACGGTCGGCTGCCGAGTAGGTATACCTACTCGGCAGCCGCGATACACGCGACATGCGATACACAGACCAAAAAGTTTGAGACGATGTAATAAAAGTTTCACTTTAAAAAGTCGTAACTTTGACCGCCTATTAGAAAATTAAAGATAATACTAATTAGTAGTAAGAACTATTTCTTACTAGGAAAAACCTATTCAAACGTAAACGTTAACGTAAAAAAATTAAAACGTTTTCCTCGAATCTTTTCAATGTGATTAGCGTAATTTTTTATTCAAGACTCAATTCCTGGTATAACAAAAAGTCTTTGGTGAATAGTAAATTAACCTACTTTCCAACAAAAATGCAGAACAGTGGAATATTTCGAAGTAATTAATTCTATAATAATCTTAATACTATTATAAAGGCGAAAGTTTGTATGGATGTATGGATGTATGGATGTATGGATGTTTGTTACTCTTTCACGTAAAAACTACTGAACCGATTACAATGAAATTTAGCACACATATAGAGGGTAACTTGGATTAACACATAGGATAGGTTTTATCCCGGAAATCCCACGGGAACGGGAACTATGCGGGTTTTCCTTTGAAAACGCGGGCGAAGCCGCGGGCGGAAATCTAGTATCTCTATATATAAAAATGAATCCCTATTTCCCTTGGTCACGGCATCACGCTTGAACGGGTGGACCGATTTCGATAATTCTTTTTTTATAATATTCCTTGATATACCAGGATGGTTCTTATGGAAAGAAAACATAAACATGTACCAGAGGCAAAGTCAGGGCGGACCGCTAGTATATATATAAATATTTCAGGACAAATTTAACACACGGCACGATCTGATCCCATACTAAGCTTTCGCTTGTGTTATGGAAACCAGGCTGATAAACAAACATAATATTATATAATTTTAAATGAATACTTATATAGATAATTAACACCCAGACACAGCAAACACCTATGTTCATCACACAAATATTTGCCCTGGGTGGGAATCGAACCCACGACCTCTGGCTTGGAAGGCAGGGTCACTACCAACCAAGCCAACCTGTCAGTCAACACATACAGTCAACACAGTCTTTGAACAGGAACAATGTATGAAGACTAAGAGTTCTCACAGACGAACATAATATTGACAGCTGCCGTCGACGTGCCGACGACTGCCGTTGACATGTGGCGACGGCTGAAGTAGCCTCTGCCGTTCACAACTTGCCGTTCGTCTGTTAGAACGCTAAGGGCTGATTTTTCAATCCTTGGTTAAAACTTATCCGTCCAATAAAGTGTTACACGATAATATTAAAATGTCACCTGTAAACTGTCAAATACAGGCAATAAGAATACATTTTTGAAATGATAGTTTAATACGTTATTTAACGAATAAGTTTTAACCAAGGATTGAAAAATCAGCCCTAAGTCAAATAGAGGTCGGTTGCGCAACGGGGCTGACAAAATAATAAAGGAAATAAACAAGTTGTTTTTGTTAATCTTTCACTTGGAAGGAATTGGGATTTATTAAGTGGCTAATAGAATCAAGAAAGAGCTGAATATTGTGACCGATAGATATATTTTTTGGAAAGTTTGTGTGTTGGTTAAAGTACTTTTTAAATTGGTACATAGCTTTAATTGGTTGAATCGTACATTGATGTTGGCAGGATTATCGTTCTTATTTTAATGAGTTATTCCTTACTTAATATTACAAATGTGAAAATGTGAAAATGGTTTTTTTTGTTTATTTGTGTAAGTATTATATTCTTCATATCATACTGGAGCGATTTTATGATATGATGTTATTATCTGCAAGTAGTAGGTAAGAGTGGTACAGGGTACCGTGGCGAATAATCGAATTTCCGCGGGAATTTTCTTTGCGCGCAAATACGCGGGCAAAAAGCTAGGTTATTCATAAAGTTTAAGGATTTTTTTACGAGTAGTTATATAAGTAAATAACTGTTTTATGATACTTATAACTCATGTTTATCCTAGTAGGATACCTACTTCCTACTTAATATTATTAATGCGAACGTTTGTGAGGATGGATGTATGTGTATGTATGTTTGTAACTCTTTCGCAAAAAAACGACTGAACCGATTACAATGAAATTTAGCACGCATATAGAGAGTAACTTGGATTAACATATAGGATAGGTTTTATCCCGGAAATCCCACGTGAACGGGAACCATGCGGGTTTTTCTTTGAAAACGCGGGCGAAGCTGCGAGCGGAAAGCTAATCATTTAATATAGTTATGTATTATGTTATATATCCACTATAAGTGGTACATTTTAGATTTCGCATTACAGCTACAGACCGCAAATTACCAACTCTAGTTCAATCTGAGATTTCAATAGATAACGAGCTATTCACCGAAATAATGGAGCCCAGTTATCTTGGGATAGATCCTAAATTCATTGATAATATCTTTAATACTCACAAGACACAACGTTGGCAAATCTACAATACATACTACTATATTATCGACTACCTATAACTACTATAATATTTACTACTTGTACCTCGATAAAAACATATTTCAACGCGGTAAAAAGTAGCGTGTGTCTAGCCTCCTATCTTCAGATGTAAATCGCATATCTATGTGACGTAAAAGTGAGACATACAGAGTAGTAAGGATAGGATTTTTTGTCATTTTAATACAATTTTATTTGACCGAATATAGAGTGAAAAAAAAATATCCAAGTTCACAATATAGTAAGATCAAAATACTCTGATCATGAAGATGACGCATTTTAGGTACATAATTGTCTTTAATAGAGATTTGCCTCATATTGTATGTCCCTACAATATTCTAATATAAAACACTTGTTCAATAGAGTTTATATTATACTAGAGGTCCGCCCCGGCTTCGCCAGTGGACCGTGGTACATATTTCGCAATAAAAGGTAGCCTATGTCCTTTCTCGGGTCTCAAAATATCTCCATACCAAATTTCATGCAAATTGGTTCAGTAGTTTAGGCGTGATTGAGTAACAGACAGACAGAGTTACTTTCTCATTTATAATATTAGTATGGATTTATTTAAACTTTATTGCTCTAGATAAATTACAAATTGACACTTAACCTAGGAATGTATCCTACCAAATGTAATGTACCAAACGACGACCTTATCTCTAAATAGCGATTTCGTCCAGATAAGAGTTATTCATTTAAGGGCCGATTTTTCAATCCCTGTTAAAACTTATCCGTCCAATAAAGTATTACACGATAATATAAAAATGTCACCTGTAAACTGTCAATTGCGGGCAATAATAATACATTTTGAAATGGTAGTTTTATACATTATTCGACGAATAAGTTTTAACCAAGGATTGAAAAATTAGCCCTTAATCGTGGTGTAAGTACCTAATGTCAGAATTAAAAGTTTTAAACGAAGTATCCTTTTTGTTTTTCCTTTATAAAAATAAGTCTAGGTATTCCCGAATTACTCAAATATTTGGGCCAACGTAAGGAGGCTTATAACTTTTAACAATGTGTACGCTTTTGTGAATTACCTACTTACTGAAAACAAAGAAAAATTAAAAGTTATAAAGCCTGATAAGAGCTACTGAATATGCTACTATTTAGTTTCTATTAAAGTATGTATGTATTAAAATTTAGTAGCAGTAGTAGTCGTAAAGTTGTAATCAATAAATTTTAAATTTTAATTACAATATTCGCTCAGAAGAACCGTAAAAAAACAATAAAATCGGAATGATAAGTAATTGGACTCCGAATAAAATGTCTAACATTGATTCTATAAATCATTTCTTTAATATTTATTACAACTCAAACTAAACATTAAACAATAACAACTCATCTACTATTTTAATTGAAGAGGTATAAATTGACTAAACCACAGTTCAAAACAAGATCTCATTCTGTCGACTCTCGACCGAGTTCAACTAAATATTATATGTGATATTATCACGGAAACATACACTTAACAAATCTACATTGTAATATGGAAACAACGACATATATCTAATATAACGATACGTGGAGGGAACACTCCAAAATACGTGAGAACGACCCTCTGTATAAGAATGTTCTACGATAGAAATAAGGAAAATACCTAATACACATACGTAACTATTTATTCCAAGGCGTTATTGAGTTATAAATCTAGTAAGCATGGGACTAAATTCTTTTTGTATTTTGATAACTAGCTGTGCTCCGCAGTTTTACCCGCAGTGCTCCGCTCCTGTTGGCCTTAGTGAGATAATAATATATAGTAGGAATAGCATCTAGCCTTCCTCGATAAATGGGCTATCTAACACCGAAGGAATTTTTCAAATCGGACCAGTAGTCCCCCAAATTAGCGCGTTCAAATAAACAAACAAACTCTTCAGCTTTATAATATTAGTATAGATAAGTTGTATAACTACCTATGTAGTACTTTTGAATCGTCATAACATATTTGAACATTTACCACCGATTCGGAAAACAGTATTTATATAAATAAAAAAATGTGTGAGTGTACTAGTGTACACACGTAAGAAGTGAAACTTCTTTATGACCCTTATTTTTCAAAAAATAATTTACTATATGCAACTTTACAGAAATACGTTGAATCACGCGTGGTAGGGATAAGAAAAAGATGGCGCGTAACGGAAAAATGTCACGCGCAACGAAAAAATGTTACACTAAATATTTTTCCAACCCCGATAAAGAAGTTTCACTTCAAAAATGCTCATACTGATTTATACCTTCAATCCATACTAATATTATAAATGCGAAAGTAACTCTGTCTGTCTGTCTGTTACTCAATCACGCCTTAACTATTGAACCAATTTGCATGAAATTCGGTATAGAGATATTTTGATACCCGAGAAAGGACATAGGATAGGTTTTATCTCGGAAATCCTACGGGAACGGAATTTTCTTTGAAAACGCGGGCGAAGCCGCGGGCGGAAAGCTAGTTAGTAAATATTTCTTTCCCACCACCCCTTTTAACACTACGTAATCAGCAAATTTACAAACAAGGCGAGTCTAATGAAAAATGATGATATAATGCTTTCGCCATTAAAACCTTTTTAACTCGGGTCGCTGCTCTTTTCACACATGAGTTGACTAATTCTATTGCTGTAGGCATTTTGTGTATCTATGCTAATAATATAAGTTCAGTTCAGTTTGTATGTTTGTAGGGAGTAATGTTCGGAAATACTGATCCGATCGTGATATTTTATAAAAGAACTAGCTGCACTCCGCGGTTTTACCCGCATTGCTCCGCTCCTGTTGGTCTTAGCATGATGATATATAGCCTATAAGCCTTCTTCGATAAATGGACTATCCAACACCAAAATAATTTTTCAAGTGAAACTTCTTTATCGGGGTTGGAAAAAAAGTTAGTGTAACATTTTTTCGTTACGCGTGCGGCGTGACATTTTTCCGTTACGCGCCATCTCTTTCTTATCCCTACCACGCGTGATTCGACACGTATTTCTGTAAAGTTGCATATAGTAATTTTTTTTGAAAAATAAGGTCATAAAGAAGTTTCACTTCTTACGTGTGTAAACTAGTACACGCACACATTTTTTAAATAGGACCCTAGTTCTTGAGATAAGCACGTTCAAACAAACAAACAAACTCTTCAGATTTATAATAGTAAGTCACCTGATAGTAAGTTCCACGTATTAAATATTCCAAATTCTGCATATAACATGTACGGTCTATATAGTTTAAGTACAATTTTCTACCACTTGTGAGGGTATTTTTTAATTTGTCATTAAGCAGAATTTGAAGGCTCTTGTTGTAAGTACCAGGGTTCTGACGAAGGTCCAAGCGTTTGTAGGGTTTTGAAGAGAATTACAATGCTTAGTCTATTGAAGTTGACACGCAATTAGCAGCAGTTGAATAATTAAAATGCTATTTTAGAAGTAAGGATGTAATGAAGTAGGTTATAGGTTGAATTATCTAGTATTTATGTTATTTATTTACTTGTAAGTTAATTTATGAATTACGAATTATATTATGTTAAGGACAAAACGGAAAAATAAGAGCGTGTGTGTGCCGAGCATACGTGTCAGACGTGAAACTTCTTTGGCAAGATTCAAATATACTACAATCGTCGCCTTACTCCATGACGTGACGGTATTGCCACAGTATTACCATCCTACAGTATGGCGACGAATGTACTTGTGCAG
>CAJQZN010024101.1:0-15751 GCA_907164685.1 Colias eurytheme | reverse complement strand
GTTCCCCTCCGTTTCTCTGCACAAGTACATTCGTCGCACTACTGTAGATGGTAATACTGTGATATAACTGTGTATAACTATACTGTTAGGTTGATTTACACAAAAAACATATTATTCAAAAACATGACTTGTTGTGTGAAATAGGAGATGGCTACTTGTATACGGAATGCAACGCACTAGAGAGCTATTTTATCGATTTTTTTACAATACAATCTTACAATATTGCATCACAAATATTGTAAAATATTTGAGATTACAGTAAGTTACGGCTTTTGATATTCCGTCTATAATATAGACGGAATATCTTTCTATCCAGGAATCTATCTGGATACTATATCCAGTTGCTTTCTATCCAGCATAGTTAAAAATGTTGTGTTATTTATACAGAGGTTAATAATTTTTTACTATTATTTAGAAATTTATCTTAGGCCTTCGAGTTAATTCTATTAAATTAAAACTAGTATTTTAAATATCATTATACCCGTATTAATACGATACAGTAAGTTTATTATTATTAAATAACACTCAGGTTTGGTTACCTCTCCTCTGAACAGGGATCCTTAGTGGGATCCTCGTACAGCATCACAACGATTTGTGACATGTAGTTCAGCTCTGACACCATAGACACGTATTCCATAGCGCGACGCCATTGCTCATCTTTCACCACCTGTGAAGGTTTAGATAAATAGAATAAGGTATGTTTTAATTTTTATTATTATTTAAATAACAGTAAGACCGACAGTAGCCAGCGCACCTCATTTCAAAATTAACCCTACAGTAGTCGCGTGGTCTACACGTATAATCCAGTGATACAAAATTGCAAATTTGTAAAAATGTTATAGCTCCAGTTAATTCATCCTTCGTGTACTCTAAGTTGAATAATTGCCGTATGCACTCAATGCAACACGGAAGCTCGGGTGCGCGTGGTTGTGCAACAGGAGCTCCGCAAAATCCGCGGTCTACGTAACAAGGCGAGCGTGCCTGCCTGCCGTGCCGTGAGGAAATAAATTGATTTTTGAAGTGAAAACTTCTTTAGTGGCGTTAAGCACTTTTTCTGTAATGGGTATAAAATCTTAAACTCGCGTCAGGACACGTGACCTGATCGAAAAAGCGTAAGACGGATACCATTCCAAAATATCAAACATGCTCAACGTTAATAATAAAGTTTTCACTTCTGCCGGCACTCCCGGAGTGCAACCCGACTTTTTTGGTGGATTACGGGCTTTACGGAAGGCCCGTGTCCCAGGTGTGGGAACATAATGGGTTGATGATGATGAATATTCAGTTAACAATACTCACATCGAGCAGGCCGCCGAACCGCAGCACGGTGAGCAGCGAGTGCACGTGCGACTCGCTGGTGAAGTACAGCCGCGTGCGCACGTGCCGCCCCGGGCTCGACACGCCGTGGCTGTACCTTTATGTTATGAGTTTATTAGTTCATTGGTTTTAATGGTTTAGTGGTTTAAGGTTGGAAGTATATTGATTTTTAAGGGCCGATTTTTCAATCCATGGTTAAAACTTATCCACCCAATAAAGTATTACATTAAAATGTCACCCGCAAACTGTCCAAGACGGGCAAAGAATACATTTTTAAAATGGAAGTTTAATACGTTATTCGACGAATAAGTATTAACCAAGGATTGAAAAATCAGCCCTTAACCTACTAAATTTATTAGTTAGGTTTGAACCCTTTATGCCCGTTTTCACCAACGACCCGTAAAATTTAAGTGTCACCTAAGTCAATTTAAGGGATACCTTACGTAAAATTTGCTTTCACCGACAGATAAGTGTCACATAAATCGTTAGGTAGCCCTTAAAATTTAGGGGGCGAATATTCGACCCCCTAACGTTTAAGTGACAGTTAATTATCCTATTTAACGTATTAAAAATGGATAGCGACGACGATACAAATATTAAGAAGCAATTGAAGATATATAATTATAAAATAACCGAAGTTTGTTAAGGCGAACGCGAATTTACCATGAAAGATCAAAGGATTAAAAAAATATGATGACAGATAAATTTTGTACACGTTTTCTCTTTTCTGCCATTATTCTTTATAAAATAATTACAAACACCAAAAAAATAACACGAATCAAACAACGAATGCAGCCGGCAACAAAATGAAAACAGATGCGATGACATTGTCATTAAAATGTCACTGTGGAGTGTGATTTTAGACAAAATATAAAAAGTTGTTTTTTTTTGTGTTCTTATATATTTTTAAGGTAACGAACTCAATATTTACACATAAACTGAGTGAAATTAAGTGATTTTTCAACTAAATATCAATAGAATCCTATAGTCGATACACTTTTCGACTAACATTGCGTAGCATCCCCACACTAAACGTCACTTAACTAGGGGTCTCTTATTTAGGTGACCCTTAGGATGGTGAAACAGAATTTAGGTTAGGTAGTGATTTGAAGGGTCCCTTAAAATAAGGAACCCTTACTTAGGAGACTGTTTAGGGGTTACTGGTGAAATCGGGCATTAGTGTTTTAGGGTGCTTTCCACCAATAATTTGCGAGGATGTGTATATAACCAATAGTATCGCTTTAAACGCTTCAAATTTCAAACTAAATGAAGCGACATGATAGTAAAAACACCCTAAATGTTGGTACTTTATTGATTTGAACGCTTCAATACTTAAAGTTTCGCAGATTTGAATGAATGAAAAGTGGTTCCAGCTCGAAGGACCGATGTTATAATTTGAACGCAATAATAATAATAACTTTAGTCCGTTAATTTGAGTGAATTAAAAGTGGTTTTGCAGCTCGAACGACCACTGTTATGTTTGTGATGTGATAATATATGAAATATGTTTGAATAAAGGTCAAAATGTTTTATTTAATAACTGAAATGGAAAATTAAGACACGAGCATTTAGCAAAACAAACGTGACTATTTTGTATGATATAATATTACATTTAATAGGTTATTATTGGGAAGAAAAAATAAAATATACCTAGGATTCAGTCTGTTAACATTCTCTTCTCCGGACTCTTCAATATTCCTCTGCAGATCAGCTCTAATTTTCTTCAACAAAGGTGTGCATATACCCTGACTAATTGTCAACTTCTCTTGCATTGTTAACCCATATTCCTGAATAAAATGAAATTACGATGAACATTATTAATTTAGTAAAAAATATAGCGTACCTTACCTACTAGATTCGCAATCAACTATTGAAAGGTATTAAAAATGTCCGACGGGTGTTGTATAAAACACTGATTGAAATTAAACACTTTATATCGTGGTAAAAATGTTCATAGTCTACTGTCATAGAAAACTCTGCTTAATAGACGCGTAGGCAGAGTTTCGCTTCGGACAACTTTAGCATCATTGCGTCTAGTTAATTGTACGTCAATTGAAAAAAAAAAATGCAAAAAGTATTATCAACTTACCTGTGGTATAACTATATCAGCCAAGTACTTGGCGTACATATATAACTCCTCAGCAAGATCGAATTGTAACGTGTGCTGGTTGTGTTGCAAGTCGTACTTGATGCAATCATATATATCAGGTATCTTGGATATGTCAAAAGATTTATTTTTAGTACAGAAATCCTTCTCTATTTTGCCCCAGCGCCGTCCCATTAACTCCCACGTTTCTCCGTGGTAGAGTACCGTATCTGCAAAATAATATGATGTGAAAGTTTGTACAAAAGTAATAAAGTATTTTCTGTTATTTAATTTAATTTTTTTTATATAAAATAATAATTAAATCAATTAAGTCATGATATTCTTAAAGAGCTATGCTTATTAGCGTTTAGCTTAGTAGTTCTGCGCAGCCGGCCGCCGTTCGCCGAGGCCTGTGTGCGGACGCGGGCGGCTGGCAGCGCCCCAACACACTCGGCCCTTTGTTTGCTAAATCGTCTGCTGGCCTCTGTTGCCACAATTATTGATGTTTGCTAGCAGTGCAAATAGTAGTAATCGTAGTCCTATGTACTTGAATGCATGTAGCCACACATAGTATGAATTTCCGTTTTGTTTTTTTTTATGTACCTTTTGTTATTACATTAAATGTATGTTTTGGTTTAATTACTGTCAGTACAATGAACAGAATTATGTTCAAATACATAAACAAATATACCCTTGGTCTTGGGGTCGTCCCGCTTGGTGAGCACGATGCGCACGAGCTGCTGTATGAGCGCGTGCACGTGCGCACAGCACCGCACGGGGTTCTTCACGAAGTCCATCGCCGCGTTGATGCTGAGCGACGCGCACGGGTTGATGCGCGCGCGGTCCTCCGCCGTGAACTCGCGGTCCGCTTGCATCGCTTCGTGTAAACGCGCTTTGGCCCTGCAAAGTCATTATTCATGGGACTTTAGCAAGGTTTACCAATTCAGGCACAATCATTTTGGTCATTATTTGTTAGGGTTTAAATAGTTTCCTTACAAACGCATCAATTGAGCATAGTAAAGAAATAGACATAATTAAAATTTCATGCATAACAAGGGGAAAAGCCAATAGAGACAATAAATTGGTATCATAATAAGTATTATTTATTAATTTAAACATAAATGTCCTTACATATTTTGTACTTTAGAAGAATCACAGTCATTATCCAATAACCCATTCGTGTTGGCGGATTTGACCATTTGTACCAAAATGGGGGTAAGTTCTCCCTCCAGCGCTAGCAGACCCTTGGCAAAAGCGGCAGCTGTCATCTGCACTCGACCTTCATCTGATGCGTATATTTTGAGATCGTGACGGAATGTTGAGTGTAGGCGGAGTAGCCCCAAACCTTGAGTACCCGCTTCGCCTGGATATTACATAAAAAAGGAATTATAAACTTACAGGAAAAAATAATATTTAAAATATTTCTAAACAAATATTGTGAAAACAATCTCTGTGATACAATAGATTTAAATTTCAAGAAGAAAAAATAATCACCTTTAGGAAACGCTTACAAGCAAAAACAGCCACATTGAATAACGTCCTTAAAAGAAGATCCACTGAGAATTTTTCAATACAAAGACACATCGACTCACCATGCCGACCCTGGCCGCCAGGGTACATACACCGGAACATCCTGCCCAGTTCTTCAGCCTGTATTCTCCCCGCAGGTGTCAGTTCTCCGCCCCACTTCAATATCAGCACCAATGAAGGTTCACCGGCACACCCTACTATACAATATATATCAATTAAATACGCTAACAAACCATAAAATAATATAAAATACATTTATAAGAGAAAGACTGGTAAGATAATCGATTTTGAAGTCTAGTGCATGTCTGTCATTAAAAATCTGGTAGATAAGCTCACTCGTGCAAAGAAATTGTATTTGTCAAAGTGAAATTAGCAAAATTGTCGTAATAGGCATAGACATAATAGTTTTGATATGCAAAATATTGCCCTACTGTGCTTTACGATAGAATAAAGTGATTATTGGCTTCTAAATAGGCTTCTTAATCCTTAATAGGTAAAAAAGGCAATAAGCCAGATAACTTTAATTATTTTTTTCTTTTGAAAATCACACATGATTACCTAGAACTAAAATCACCTAGGAATTAAACAGCCAAACATGCAATCCTATGTTATCTATGCTGTACATAGAAGGTCTAAGAAAAGACATGCATTTATTAGTTTCAATTGTAAACAGCCAATGAGCTCTATTAACCTACAATAAACAAATTTGTTTATGAGGAATGGAAAAACTTCTTTGAAGTCAAGTTAGCCAAATCTTAAGATCTATGATATCTCCCGATATAGGATCGCTCTAAGTCTGATTTTGCCTGACTACAATTTTTGCTTGACAACAATAGTGTTTATCTTAATGCAGAATGAAATATCTATTTAGAATATTTACACCAATTCTGTTACAGTATTCACATCAATTACAAACATAAAAGTGCCTTTAATTCTCTCAATTAAAATCCATTTTTTTTTTCATTATTTCGACGTGAAAATATCGTAGCTAAAAACATAGAGAATGGACTGAGCGTAAGTTATCATTTATGGAGCAAACTGAGCAAAAAATATAATAAAAAAATGATCGCGATCCACTGTTTTTTCCAGATGGCTGAAACTCAAAAAAGTTGGCTAAATTACTTTTAAACATATTTTAAGATTTTTCGTAACTTTCAACATTACGAATCGCACAATCCTGAAAAAAGCAAACATTTTCAAATTTCTCTATGGTGTAAAACTCCAAGTCCTATGCTCCATGGTCTATGCTCTATTGTCTACGCCCAGTCCATTCTTAGCACTAGCAGTGCATGCGGACCGTCAGCGGATGCAGGTGTGGCGGGTGTGGCGGGGGCTGCGGGGGTGGCGGGGGCGTTACCGTCGTCCGACGACGAGCCCCGCGGCCGCCCGCGCGGCTGGTACTTCATCTGCACCTTGCGGTTGATGCCCGAGAAGTGCCCGTACCTGGGTACAATACGTTTTGTTAATCTGTGGAGTGCTGGAAACTTTCGGGCACATAATAATTTTATTTTTTTTATTTCACTTTCACATCAATCCGGGGTGGATGCCTGACCAACTCTACCCGTGATGACCCAGAGCAATCGAATTTATTCTATTCTTTCAGTTTTATGTGTCTAAGTGACACACCGCGCAACATGTGCAAGATTTTTTGAAATTATGTTGTTTTCAAAAAAATCTTTATAGAAAACAAAAGCCTAAATCATGAAAATGATTCTGATTGTGACGAGAATTATAACTTATCATTACAATTATAAATTTTCATTAAACTTCTAGAGAATTGTAAATATTGCGCTATTTTATAGATTTGACGAAATAATTAACGAAATTGAAGTACCACTCACATCTCTAGTACGCTTTTCAGTTGTTCCAGTTTTCCTTGTTTTTCTTCGATTGGTGGATCAGCGTGTCTTGTATGTATGTCCGCTAAAAGCGCGCGAGCGATGTCAAGAATTTCCTGCAGTTGCTTGGGCTTTTTTAATTTTACATGTCCTCGCTTGAAACCATCGTATTTCTCAAATATCTCAAAAAACCTAAAAACATTCGCACTGATTACGTAAATTTTCTGATATTGATTACTACTTAAATTTGATTTAATGTACATTGGAAATTTTATTACATAACATAGACGTAGACTTGTACCTGACTTAAGAGTAGGCATTTTATTCTAAAAATAACGTTTAGAGCGAAATTTTACCTGTTTTTTAAGGATATAATGATACAGAAAAAACACATACTGAGTATCACTATCACTATCACTACATAGTATAAAACAAAGTCGCTTTCTCTGTCCCTATTTCCCTATGTCCCTTTGTATGCTTAAATCTTTAAAACTACGTAACGGATTTTGATGCGGTTTTTTTTTAATAGATAGATTGATTTAAGAGGAAGGTTTTAGTATATAATTTATTAGGTTTTAGACCAAGCGGGCGAAGCCGCGGGCGGTAAGCTAGTTTCCAAATAAATTACGAAATTTGTAATAACTCACCTGGGGTGTCGAACTTCAACTTTCATTTTCTGCTTAGGTGTTCTATCTCCATGTCTGATCACAGCGACAACACAACGCAATTCCATCATTTTCCCAAACGTAGTGGGCACTATGGGTGGATCATCTAATTGGAACGGGACTGACCAGGGTATGTGCAACGTTGGCGCCAATTCCCGTAAGATCATATTACCAAGAATTTTAGCGCAGTCATCGTAATATTTATTTGAATTTTTCACAAAAGAAAATCCGTTCACATCACACACAAAGGACTTTCCGTTAGCTCTGAAAGGAAAATTATATCAATTCCCATTTTATTCTTCCTTCAGTCGGTTACTTGTTTGTTTATGAACATTTTGCGTGTACATTAGCTTTACAGTGTTGCGCTGTAACCTTGGCACGCACGGTATTTTATAAACAGACTAGAATACACAATCGATTAAACACCTTTCTTTGACATGAAAATTGTTTTACATTTGAGACAAATATAGACACGGGAAAAATTATAAACATTTATTAAAGCTGGAAAAAATGTATATTGCTCAAATAAGCACTTGTTTACCTTAGCAAATCGAATCCACAAACAGTTTGTTTGAAGGCCAGACAGACTTTCCTCGATATAAGTTTTTCCTGGTTGGACAATATGACTGGATAGCGAATCTCTTTGCCCTCTGAGTCCCTCTCAACTTTACCGTCGAGAGCTGGGCTCTTACGCGCTTCTGCGTGGGCGTAGTCTGGCCCTACTGTATACACTTTTACGTCTGTTCCTAAAATACCAAATTTTGAATTACTAACGAATATCAAAAAATCTGAAAATAAACATGAAAAATCAATTGTAATAAATTACAGTTTACACAAGTCAAATAAATAAACGAAGCTTTAGGGAAACCAAGAAATACACTCTGATTGAGTCGATCATGCAGAATCTGTAAATTTATTTTCATTGCACTTTTTCTTTCATAGATGACTTACCATCAGTAGGCATAAAATCTTCATAAATAAATGATCCAGTTTTACGGACTCGCGATTCTGGCGAATATATGCTGCTACGACTACCGATCTGAAAAACATCATTGGCATCACCCCCTTAAGATACTCAAAAAAAGAGCACACGATATTCTTAACAAATAGTAAAAAGCATCATAAACATATCATTCATAGTTCTTCATCTGCCATTGAAGACTGCGCTTTTACTAAAATATATTCAAGCGTACATATTTATGCGATTTAACAAAATACCTTTCTAAACAAGCGCTGGCTACCTCCGCCCGCGGAAGTCGGGTAGTAAATGTAAATATTGTGGTCCTCAGCCGACACCGGCTTTTCCACGAACGGCTTGTTGAATACAACACCGTTTACTTCCACATGATCCTCCGATTCCACTAACTCGTGGTCTACCGAAAGATAAACATACCACAATTATTTTTTAACGAAAAATTAACTGAATACTACGTAAATCAGATCCAATCAAAAAATGTTTACAATTCATCATGAGCATTAATACCATACATTACTCTTTTCTTTTATCTTCTAGAATAGAAGAAAGCTCGACATATTATTTTAAAGCAAATGTAAAGACGTGTTACCTTACACACCATCCAAGTCTCTGTAAAAATTAAACCGAAATGGTATTTTGGATCGGAAAAATTGAGGGATAATTGAATGGATAATGTGTAGGGCTTTGGAAACTTTTTAAGTATTGGTAATGAAATATATTTTACTAACGTTTTGGATCTGGTGAATCTCTATCAAGAACAGCATACCGAGGAATTTCTATTCCTTCATTTTCTAAAATGGCGTATACTCTTCTTCGATCCTGAGAAATAGGTAATATACATTTATGTTTTGTTTTTTATATATTTATTATTTATTAATATGAATAAAATTATTTGAATTGAAATGCTTTCAAAACTCACTTGTATATCATATTGCATATGAAGGTTGTTTATAACGTATGGTTTACGAAGTTTTTCGTACTGTATTGCTTTATCAAGCGGAAATCCTTTTGAATGAAAGGAGATCAGACAGTCACATATAGGCCACTCTTCGACAGGTTTCTGTAAAGTAAGAAATTTTAGCCGACTTTACGAGATTACTTTTTATTAAACATTTCTATAATGGTTAATATAAAACCTGTATAAGTTAATATAACATTCACAGAAATTCAAAATGAAAGATGATTATTGTTAGTGCGAAATAAGTAAAAAGCAGTGAAACAAAATACTATTATGTCATTTAAACTATAATCTAAGAAAAACTAGAGCTGCCCTTAAAGAAGCAATTTTAGTATATTTTGTTCCACATATTGTTAGATATTCACAGAACCTTGAGTATAACCTCCTCAGGAAAAACGAGCATTTTAATATACTCGAATTCATCGAGGCGTGTGAGGATCTCCTTCATTGGTTTCGATTGCGACTTCTTGGCCATGGCGCATACGCCAACCACCACTTTCTTACCACCGCCATCTCCGTTGGGGTCTAATGATTCGCACAGATCCAACTCGCCCTGTAACAATACAACAGAAATAACAAATATTTCACTTACTTTGACTACCTGAGGTTCTTATTTAGGCAAAATTTCTGAACTGTAAGTATATATATTGTATAATCTATAAATAAAAATGAAAAATGTGTTGCTAAAGATCAAACTCGAAAATTTGGCTTTTTTAAGTTTTTGTCAAGGCTGTGCTTTAACAATAACGTTATAAAAAGGAAGGTCCCTATAAAAAGAAAAACTAACCAGGTAATACAGTAATGAGTATGTAATGTAATCGAGCACATCAGCGGGTCAAGCCAAGTTCAAGCATACGATTTACATTATAATAAGATCTGAGTAAAATTTAAAATTTTATATTCTTCAAATTCTAATATATCTTTTATAATGAATGTCCATAAATGCTGTTGATTTATATGATATAATGTATGTATATCATAAAAATATTTGAAAGAATTCAGTGCATAAACAGACTTAGTCCGGGATACATCGCCCATTTTTGCAAGTGATTACTATCAAGCTAATTTTTCGTGAGTAGCTTTATTTTGATGAGATGCCCAATAATTTCATGTACGAAACTCTCGATTGTGGTAGCTTACAGAGGTAACAAGGATAAAAATTTTTGATTTGACGGTTCTCAAATATTTATTACGCAATTTGTAGGACAATATGTCTGTTGAATTATACAAGTATTAAATAAGTGAAAATAAAAAAATCAGCTGGTTAGTAATCATTTATGATGACTTCTTTATCGATACACATTGGAAAGGGGGACTCTTTGATCAAACCATAGATTTTGTAGGACAAATATTTTTTCGAATAATTTAGATAATTATCTTGAGATTGAACAAAAAAAAACATTCAGTTGGTAATTAATATTTGAGAACCATCAAATCAAAATATTTTATCCTTGTTTCCTCTGGTAGCTACCATAATCGAGAGTTTCGTACATGAAATTATTGGGCATCTCATCAAAATAAAGCTACTCACGAAAAATTAGCTTGATAGTAATCACTTGCAAAAATGTACGATGTATCCCGGACTAACTATAAAAAGATTTTTAAAATTATATAAAAATAAAATTCGCAAGCAGCATATTGCAAGGTTGCCTTATTTTATCTTATATATAAAAATGAATCGCAAAATGTGTTGGTAAGCGCATAACTCGAGAACGGCTGAACCGATTTCGATAATTCTTTTTTTATTATATTCCTTGAAGTACGAGGATGGTTCTAATGTAGAGAAAACGTAAACATGTACCACGGGCGAAGCCGGGGCGGACCGCTAGTAAGAGATGAAAGTTAGAACAGAAATCAATACATCACAATCGCATTGCGCAGCATCGAGAAGTGGATGCAGTATGCAACATATCTTTAGGTGTAGATATGCATTAAACGACCTTGATGCAAAATCAATATGGGTTTTGTATGATAAAGGAGAGGTAATTAAGACTAAATGTGCATTAAAGCTTTATTTTATTTTTTTTTATTCCATACACAAAACACATTCAGATTAAAAATTGATTTCATAAACGTTATCAATATACATAGTTAGTTAAGTTCAAAAAAATACATTTTATTATTTTGCTAAAAAAATTTTTCCTTATAGAAACACGTCTTTATCAAATCGGTTGTAAATCATAAAAGATTTGATTTCATTTTTAAAAATTAGTCCTCGTGATCAGGTGCATATATCCCTGCTCTCTCTAGGTCTCCTTTGCCATCGGAGGGTTGTACTTCATCATAATTCTTTGTGTTCTTTATCATACTTTCTAATAAAGTTTTAAAGTCTGTATTATGTCGGCCACCGAATAAGTTTCGTAACTTTTTTAAATTTTCTGACTTTCTTTGATCGGAAAACAAATTTTCAAATCTTTCGAAACTTGCAAAAGATCGTGTATACTTTTGTTTGGGAGTATTTTTCTTCCAAAGTTTAGATACCTCTTCCAGTTTTGATGGCACGTACGACCGAGCAAAGAAAGCAGTTTCGGGTAATTTATTTTGATCAATTAGTAGTTGAAGACATTCGTTTAACTTATTAAGGGTAAAATAAGCCATGAATGCAATATTATCCTGCCCATCTTCTGACGATTTCTTTGCAACTTCTTCTAACAAAATTTTGTCACCTGAACTGACTGCGAAAATCAATAATGAGCTATAATCGCGCGCATTTATGTAGGCGAGTTTCGTCAATTCTATTTCACCAGCTTTTGACGCAAGTGTACCTAGTCGAGACCATCTTGCTTCAGAAACTTTAGATGGTGCACCCTCTGCTAAGGTAGCTTCTTCGGCGAGGTACTTTGCACTAATAAGATCACCAATAGAAACAGCAATTTCAAAGCGGTGCACAGGGTCGGTAGAAATATTCATAGCCAGCTTTTTGTGGCCTTGTTTTTCCAAAAATTGAGCTAACCTTAAACGATCCTTGAAAGGAACATAGTAATAGAGATGTTCAGCAGTCTCCAGATCTTGCCTCATAACAGCTGTGTAAAACGCGAGTTCATGTTTGGCAAGATAATAGGACACAATATTAAGGTCTTTATCGTTCATATATAATCTAAATTCATTGGGTGCATATCCGAGTACATATATAGGATGATCAACATTTGAGATGTTAACAATTTCTCCGCCTACATAATAATTAATGTTATTGTATATATTGGTATAAATGAAACAATCTCCAACCCAAGAACCTGAATTTACGTTTTCTTGAATTACATTGATAACCTTAAAAGCATTATTAATACCATCTACAGATATTTCGGCATCATTTTCTCTAGCGCAAGCTACAGCATTTGCATCAAAACGCAACATATAAAATGTTTCATTTTTAGCCAAACATACGAATTCAGCATTTTCAGACCAAAAAACATAACGTGGTTGAATATCAATTCTGCGGATAAGATCCAAATTTTCCCAGTCATAAAACGAAAATGTTGCGTCATTAATCGATTTAACACCAAGCATGAAGCCTCCGAAAATATTTTCAGCACCATATTTTGGCAAGAAACATTTGACTTCCTTAAAACTCTTAAAAATTCTTATTGTCGTTGAGTTTTCCAAAGCAGCATATCCGGAGCTATCAAAGGACCATACAAATTCCTGTGCTATACCAAAAGCTTTGGTTCTTAATGCTGCAGCTGTATATATGATGAACTCCCCGTCGCCACACACAGCGACGAACCGATTGTTTGGACTATAAGCAATTGAGTGTGGATAGACTTCACATGTACCCATGTCTTTCATGGAAACGATGGGTACTATTTGGCCATCTTCCAGGTCAGTACCTCTTGGTAATGGCTTTAAATTTACTTGCTGAATCTCATAATGTTTAGCACGTACAACTTTATGTCCATTGACATCCATTGATATGGCTGGTTTTTCTTTTCCTAGTTGAACCATGATAAAACCTTCATCAAACCCAATAACGATATTATTAGATTTGTTAATTGATGATATGCTCCAAACTCGCTCAAAACTGTAGTTAAGAGTTTGTTCAAGTTTAAAAACACCAACTTGCCATATTTTAACTGTGCCATCCTCCGAGCCTGTTAGGAGAATAGGAAGTTCAGTGTGAAATACTACTGCTGATATGTTTTGTTCGTGACCTTCTAATGTTTGAATACAAACTTTGTTTTGATAATCCCATATTTTCACACGACGATCATCTGAACCAGTAACCAAGTAGGGTTTGTCTCCACTTTGGTGATAATCAACACAATTGACACCTTTTTCGTGACCTTTTAGAGTGAAGTTTGCAGTGGAATATTGAAGCTGCCAGACTTTCACCGACATGTCAAGACTTGCACTTGCGAACGTATTAGCATCTTTTGGATTAAAAACTATCTGCATAACATAATGAGAATGACCTTTAAAAATTTGTTGGCATGTCCATTTAGAATCCCAGTTCCACAACTTGATCAGCTTATCGTCTCCACAACTTAAGACGTAGGACTCTGCTGGATGTATAGCAATACATCTGATGTAATCCGAGTGCGCTTTAAAATGATATACTTTTTCTAAAACATTATAATTGTAAACTGATAATTTCATATCATCTGAGCCTGTAATCACCCAATTCTTTCTTGCCACAAACTTCGCTGTTCTCACTGGCAAATCACAAACTGTGAATGTTTTTATTTGTTTTATCGTCTCGTAGTTCCATATATTAACTACTCCGCTATATTGTGAGCAAAGAAGCCAGGGCTCCGTAGGGTGTTGATCCACACATTTAACGCGATCCGAATTTTCCGACAGGGTTTTCTTGATATCAAGTTGTAGTGGCATTGTAGATATCGAATTTGAATATAAGTTGACAAATGAAGAAGCCTAAAGTTTGTAATCACTGTTTTTCTTATTTTTCTGCAGGATACCGAGAGAGTTAGATCCAGACTAACGCGGTCCTAGTGCTCAATCGATCGATTCGACGGTCGTAATACGCATGATTCAAACTTTAATATGTAAAGGATATTTATGTTATAGCTTGCACAATGTTAACTCATACAATAAAGAGTGGGGTCCATATTATATACCATATATTATCCCAATTACCTTTACCATATTTAATAATAGTATTTTATTTTAGAAAATGTTTTACTTTAATAAATATAGACTCTTGCGTCTGAAGGTTCGACGATAGAAACCATGGTTGCAAGTAAGATGCGGCGTTTGTTACATCAGACAAAAAACAGTTAGATATGTAGGTTTTTTTTAATATAAATTTCTTAGTTTCAATCTTTTAACATCTTTCAATGTAAAGGAAATCTCAATATATGAAAAGAAAATAACAATATTTCAAAATTTAAACTAATTTTCACGTTCGTTCCTAACCACGGCCACGCGACGCGATCTCCATAGTTTTATATAGGTAATACTAGTTGCCCCGCAAACGTTATTCTACCGTACTCTTGTCAAATAACGGGTATAAAAAATAGATGTTGGCCAATTCTCAGATCTACCCAATACAAAAATAAATAAATAGGCAATAGGCATACAAAATTTCATGAGAATCTGTCCAGCCGTTTCAGAGTAATCGTAACGTAATCGAGAGTTTTCAGGTAACTAACATTGTGAAAAGAGAGAATTTTATACATATAGAGACGATATAAGTACATATATAGAAGAGATAGAGATGTAATTGTAACTTTAGTTTAATTAGTTTTTATGTTTATTTTCAGAATTATTTTGTGACACACATTTTGTAAAAACCAAATCCGAATAAGATTCAATTTATGTATTTCAAGATTACTCTAAAGCAAAAAACTTTATTATGACATAATCAGGGTCATACACAATAGTCATTGTATCCAAATAACTACAGCCATGGCCCCATTGAAGGCAAATCAACCGTATATTTGGTCAATTATGTTTATTTATTAAGTAAATTTTTGTTATTTTATATTAAATAAATTTCATTAAATATTTGTCTGCCATCTGCTACTACAAAATATACCAACTATTTTTTTATAAGCTATAAATTTCTATAGAAATAAATTTATCATGTTTAATGGAATAATTTTTATTGATAAAAATCATATCATGGTGTCTACCATGTCCCGATAGAATCATATATATTAGTTCTGTATTTCTTAAAACAATTATAGGAATAACCTTTGTTTACAAAATATCAGCCGAAATCAATTTTAAGTGGGATCAAATCCATCATTTTATAGTAAATTTTAATAAACCAAGCTCCCAAAATGTTTGATCGAGGTATCAAGCACCTCATTATGTTATGCTTCAAAAAAATAAAAAAATATGGGGGTCTTCAAGCGAAGAGTGAACCGGTATCTACTAGGGAAGCGCGTACCATCTTAGACCGCATCTTAGCTTTCCATCAGG
>CAJQZN010024098.1:0-16589 GCA_907164685.1 Colias eurytheme | reverse complement strand
AAAACAGTTTTGTTAGTTATCTAATTTCTCTTCTACGGCGACGATATGTATGATGATATATATGTATGTATGTATATTTATCACATTTTTTTTAATTAATTATATTTAATTGCGTCGCTTCACATCCGTGAGTCGAAACTAGGTTCTAGTTGAAAACCAGCGCTAGGCTCATGCCTGGCACAAGCTGAACTAGGTCCTTTTTGGCGGTACTGCGGGCACAATTTGTTTTAATATTTTTTATTTTTTTCGTGTTGAATTTTTTGTGTTATTTGTATGTATTCTTTTCTTTATTGTCTACTTTTTGATGTGTCACGCTGTGTTGTCAAATAAATGTTTTTCTTTCTTTCTTTCTTTCTTTCTTTCAAACCCGAAATAATATTAAAATAAAAATTAAAACTTGACTGCTAATTTATGTATATAGCCTACGTCACTACCGCCACTAACATAATAATTCAGATGATTGCAATGACATCTCACAACTTAAAATCAGTCCAACGGTTTATACTGCAGGGCGTGTCAAAGAAATATTATACATACATACATGAACTCGAAAAACATAACCCTCTTTTTTCCGTAGTCGGGGAAAAATTAGGGAAATTTTTCAATATCTGGTAACATTACACGCACACAGAAGCACCGTGTACGTACAGTGCAGCGGCGAAATGACAGCACACATAGCTTTATTGAAAATGACGATAAATCATTCGGTTTAGTTCGGCAACGCTCCATCTGTCTTTTATTTTGTAATCTAAGATACCAGCGATATTTATTCCTGTGCACATTTGTGCAGCACAAAAGTGTCACCAGTAATAATGGCCATTTCGCAGTTCCTTGCGAAACAATACTGACAAGGACGCAATTACATATTTCATTTATCTATGTGCTAGAGTGAGACATATCATATGCGAAATCCTGCCACACCACTGACAGATTTTTCGTTGTTTCGCTGCCGCACGCGAATGCGTCGGTGTACTAACGCCGTAATTTTTTTTCTGTTCACCTTCGTCCAATCAGCTTCGTTCACGGGGTACCAGAGCACCATTGGACATGTCAATTTAATCTTTTGTTCTATAAGTATCAAGAACAATGAAAGTTGGGTTCGTAATGCCAAAGATTATTTTAATCTATACTAATATTAGTATAGATAAAGCTGAAGAGTTTGTTTGTTTGTTTGAACGCGATAATTTCGGGAACTACTGGTCCGATTTGAAAAATTCTTTCTTGGTTAGATAGCTAATTTATCGAGGAAGGCTATAGGCTACATATCATCACGCTACGACCAACAGGAGTGGAGCCACGGGGGTGAAACCGCGCAGAGCAGCTAGTAACGACGACGCGCAGTATGCAGTCCGGCCCGTTGCAAGTACCAGGCGCACATAACTCGAGAACAGGTCTCACCTGCGCTGTTGTCGCCGTCCACACGCAGCCGGGTGTGCAGGAACGATCCGATGTCCGCGGGCGGGTCGGCCCACTCGTCGTCCGACCCGTCGCGCGACCAGTCGCCGCGATCCGCCTCGCTAGCGCCCCAACCGACCACGCGTTCCGCTGTTATATCCTGTACATTAAGGTATCTATTAAAATTGAACCCTAAAAACAACTATAGTAGAGCCATTTTAACCCCGATTGAGCCCCGAACGGCCAGATCCGGCCGCGACACAATAGATTTTCTATTGTGTCTGTGATTCCGGGGCCTGATGGATTAATAGGCAACATTTGACAGTTCAACAAAATTCAACAACGTAACCTAGTAACGACGACAAGGAATAACATGATATTTCGTTCTGTTAGATCTACACATTTGTTTAACTTTTTTCAATTACGATTACATATTTATAACAATAATGACCGATACAAGTAATTTTAAGATTTCATTTTACTGATAAACCATTCTAAACATAATAAACAATTTATGAATTGAAGAACTGACTTCGCTACAATTTTGTGTCAATAAACCTTTTTTCTTTTAAATTACCAGAGATGTTACTCTAAAAATCGAGATCTGACATCTAGAATCGAATGCATTTATTACTTGTGAATAAAAATTTTCATAAATTAATAAATTCGATTGACAAATGTTTCAAATCCGTATCGATTAAATCACTTTAATCGATGTTTTTAAGCAGGTTACCTCTCTTCGAAGATAAAATTGATAGACGTCAAATGTTGCCTATTAAATTGGCTCGACTATAGAGATACTTAAAGACATAGACATTCCTTAAGAGGAGGCTCCCTAACATAAATTCTGGCACTGAGAGACCGAATAACGTTGTTCCCCGTTCCCGCAAGAATTTCGGGAAATCCTTTCTTAGCGGATGCCTACGTCCTAACATCTACCTGCATGCCAAATTTCAGCCCGATACGTCCAGTGGTTTGGGCTGTGTGTTGATAGATCACTATATCTGTCACCTTTGAGTTTTATATATGTACTAGCGGTCCGCCCCGGCTTCGCCCGTGGTACATGTTTACGTTTTCTCTACATAAGAACCATCCTTGTACTTCAAGGAATATAATAAAAAAAGAATTATCGAAATCGGTTCAGCCGTTCTCGAGTTATGCGCTTACCAACACATTTTGCGATTCATTTTTATATATAAGAAGATTAGCGGTCCGCCCCGGCTTCGCCCGTGGTACCTACATGTTTAAACTATCCTATCTCTCAAGTTGGATCGAACTGTACATGGTGTGCGAATTTTATTATAATCGGTTATGTGGTTTAGGAGTCCATTGAGGACAAACATTGTGACACGAGATTTATATATATTAAGATATAGATGTATTCACAAAACGTATCGACGTTTTTAGAAACTAAATTAGCCTAGAATATTAATTACTATTTAAAAATCAAATCAGTTTTGTAAATATGTAATACTTACCAAATTCCCGTGTCTCCATTCTTCTCTTTCCCTGTGAATTGAAAAAAAAAAACACTTTATAGAACCCATAAAACCTTTATCCGACCTGCCTTAATTTGAACACAAAATATTATCACAAAAATAACACAATTAATTTACATTAAAAAACATAACATAAATATCATAAGAATCATAATTCCCAGTTTTTTTCTCAAAAAACGACAAAAAATTTTTTTTTTCAATATTTTTTATTTTTTTTTTACTCACGTTTTAATAGTATGCGCCGATGATTCGTCGTCCGTGTGCTCCGTGCCGCTCGTCAACCTTTGCCGTTTCGGGCTTTGGCTTTCACTGTAACAAAAAAATTTTTTTTATATTTAGATAGGTAGTTAACAAGGCCAGTTTTTAGATAACTAAACAACAACATAAATGAATAAAAATTATGTCATAAGTTCTGTGGTCATAATAATGCATTCTTACTCAATAGTCCAAATGTGTGTCCGTTATATGGCCAAAATGCAGTGCAATGCAGTATTTCTATAGAATATCCTATTTTACATAAGCTACAGCAGTGCCAATAATGCCAAGTACCATTATAATATTTCAGAAATATGTATAAAATACTTTAGGACAATTTTCACACACGGCACGATTTGATCCCATACCAAGCTTTCGCTTGTGTTATGGAAACCAGATGGCTAAACAAGAAACATAAACATAAAATAATTTTAAATAAAAACTTATGTAGATAATTAACACCCAGACACAGAGCAAACATCTATTCATCACAGAAATATTTGCCCTGGGTGGGAATGGAAACCACAACCTCTGGCTTGGAAGGCAGGGTCACTACCAACTAAGCCAACCGGTCAAAATCTGTAGTAGTTTTCGCGTGGAGGAGTAACAAAATACATACATTTATACATCCTCACAGAATAATTCTAAACAAATAACTCACGTGTCAGAGTGATCCCGTTTCAAAAGGCTATTCTTGTTATCCTTAACCGGCAGTTTTATCAATGGCGGTGGACCTCCTGGAAAAAAAATAAATCGTCATATAAATATACATATATATATTTACATAAAAAAGTTGTGACAAATGTAGCTTAATTCTATGAATAATTAATGAATTGTTGAAAATTAGGTAATGTCTGTTTTTTTAAACAAAAAACATTTTTGTGAACAAAAGCATATAATACAATAAAAGTTAAAACCATGTACTATTAAAACTGTACAGACGGCCTTATAAGTTATAACTTATACGCGATCTCTTCCAGGCATTTTTTATTCTTCGTCATTATTTATAGTCAACTAGAAAACTAAAAGTAGGTAATTATTTTTCTGAATAATGCTGAAAAACCTATCAATCAACTAGTTGAAAAATAACAATTTGAGCTTGAGTTTGAGTTGACTTAAAAAAATTTGAGATTGAGTTTAAACTCACCGTTTATACACTTCTCCTTCCCAACATCATCGTCTTCGCATTTAAACTGAATCCTTTCCATGTCATTTTTCACGTTAAAATTCGTTCTAACGTCGTGTGTATTCTTAGCGTCGGGTGTATTCTTAAAGTCCGGTGTATTCTTAGCGTCATGTGTATTCTTAACGTCATGTGTATTCTTATCAATTGGCTTGTCTTCGGGCTTGGACATTTGCGTTGCGGTCACTGCTCCTGTAAATTGAAAGAAAAATTATTAATAATTATCGTTATTCATGCATTTATTTGGTAGAATCAACACCTATGACGTCACAACATGGTGCAGGCTCAATCCTATTCTCATTTGAGTCGCAATATTGCCATCTCTCTCTCACCTGTGGCACAATCGGGCGGTTCGTCCTTGTTACTCCACCGGATGTCCGAGAGCCCCTTTATACGAAGCTCTTCAGCCGTTTTCAGGAGGCCGGCGAGTTGCGACTGTAAGGAAAATAAAACAGTAGTTAGAGACTTAGATGAAAAAAAAATGTATGCGTGTACTAGAGTAGGTACACACGTAAGAAGTGAAACTTCTTTATGACCTTAAAAATGTCACGAGTATGGCGTAACGCAAAAATGTCACGCGTACGGCGTAACGCAAAAATGTTACACTAAATTTTTGTCCAACCCCGATAAAGAAGTTTCACTTAAAAAAAAATGTATGCGTCTACTAGAGTACACACGTAAGAAGTGAAACTTCTTTATGATCTTAAAAATGTCACAAGTATGGTGGAACGCAAAAATGTAACGCGTACGGCGTAACGCAAAAATGTTACACTAAATTTTTGTCCAACCCCGATAAAGAAGTTTCACTTCAAAAAAATGTGTGCGTGTACTAGTGTACACACGTAAGAAGTGAAACTTCTTTATGACCTTATTTTTCAAAAAATAATTTACTATATGCAACTTTACAGAAATACGTCGAATCACGCGTGGTAGGGATAATAAAAAGATGGCGCGTAACGGAAAAATGTCACGCGTAACGCAAAAACGTTATACTAAATTTTTTTCTAACCCCGATAAATAATATATTATAATAATTCATTCATTTATTCAAGTAACCAGGACTCATTTTGTTAGTAACAATTATTAACTTAAAAAATATGTTAATGTTAAGTAAAAATACAATTTATTATGACTGCTAGAAATGCACTCCACCGCTACAAAGCTATCAAGGAAACAGACAGTTTGCAGCAGTGGTTTACATACCAGCAGCTATACAGCGCATGATTACATTGGGGCTGTCCCGCACACGGCGCACCAGGGATGTGCATCTCTTTCGCATTGTAGCATAAAAACATAAAGAAGTTTCACTTCAAAAAAGAAAGAATGAGGAATCTGTCTTCTCTTTCTTACTTACTAATGTTGCTATGAGAATTAAATGTTGTAAACCTATATTGCTATTAAATTGTAACTACGTTATACAATACTTTTCTTTGACTTCAAATCAAAATATTTTGGACATCTAAAACGAATACAATTATTACTCTCAGATACTAAATACTTAAAAACAAGTTTAGGTACTAGAAACATACCGTCCAGGGATAGTACTGTGAGTACTAAAAAAAGGTACAAAAGAAGATCTAAATTACAAGCTTTCTCGTAAAGAACGCTACCAGACACTTCGACTACAACTTCTACTACCACTACGGCTCGGCGCCGTCTGTGACGTCACCAGTCACCCGTCCACAACAGTGCCCCTAATGTGAGTTTGATCGAGTACGAAACGTTACTATCGCGTCTGCGTCACAGCTGAATTAGTATGGGAAATCGAACAGCGCCCCTAGCGGACGTATGGGGAAGCTTTGATTCCCCATACAAATTTCGCTGTGACGCAGACGCGATAGTAACTTTTCGTACTCGATCAAACTCACAATTAGTGATTAGCCCCACTAAACACTACGACTACGACTACGACTCACGTGGTGTACGCTCATCTCGCCGGTGTACATGTAGTCGAGCAGCGCGCGCACGTGCCGCGGCTCGGCGCCGTCTATCACGAGCACCGGCTCGCCGAGCGACTCGTGCGCGCCGAGCAACGCGCCGAGCAGCTCGGAGCATGCCGCTAGCACGACTCTGAAATTAAAAACACAAACATTTTTAACAAGCCTTTTTTAGCTTCACCCGTATGTACAAATTATTAGGTATAAGTAGTACGATTCAAACTTAATGGCGGCCCGGAACATAGTACGATCCACGCAGAAAATAATTTTAGATATTAGCGGGACGTTAAGGGACCTGTGCGCACCCGCACTCGCACCTGCACATAACATCCGAGCCGCCATTAAATTTGAAATGTACTTTAATAAGGGTGTAGATAGTTTACCAACACAATAATCGATCTTAAAAAACGCACGAACGATTAGATTTTAAAGTGAGATGGCATGATTAAATAATGGTGAGCGTGATGAGATAACTCAAGTCGAATCTGGCTTATTAGCCACATAAACCTTTCTACTTATTGATAAGTAACCAACACCTTAAGACTCGATTTTAACCCACTTTAAACGGACAGATTTAATTAAAAATTGTACACATAATAATTAATTGCACTGGATTATCTTCTTGAAACGATCATGGAGAAGATTCGGCTAGACTCTCTATTTACGCGTTTTTAATTGTTAATTTGTCCATAAATGATAACGTTCAATTCATATGCTATAACTTTCTTGACTATTTTAACAAAATAAATGAGTGTAAGTTTGTTTAAAGTTATGTTAAATAATTCATCAAATCAATTCAATTTTAATATTTTATGTTTTTGATTAAACTTACATTAATTTGGTATCTTGAATATTACACGTATCACCTAATAGAAGATTGGTAAATTTGGTAACTGTAGTTTTGCTTTATACCCACTCTTAATTCACGATCAAGGGAAATATGATATGATGATGAATAAAATGAAATCATCTATACTAATATTATAAAGCTGAAGAGTTTGTTTGTTTGTTTGAACGCGCTAATATCGGGAGCTACGGGTCCGATTTGAAAAATTCTTTCAGTGTTAGATAGCCCATTTATCGAGGAAGGTTATAGGCTATAAGTATATTATCACGCTACTACCAACAGGGGTGGAGCCACGGGGGTGAAACCGCGCGGAGCAGCTAGTGTTAAATATCATCAAATCAATTCAATTTTAATATTTTATGTTTTTGATTAAACTTACTTAACATTAATTTGGTCTTGAATATGACACGTATCACCTAATAGAAGATTGGTAAATTTGGTAAGTAGTTTTGCTTTATACCCACTCTTAATGCACGATCAAGGGAAATATGATATGATGATGAAGAAAATGAAATGATGATGAATAAAATGAAATGATGATGAATAAGATGAAATGATGATGAATAAGATGAAATTATAAAAGAACGGGAAAATCATATTAATATTATTTTACACAATAATTTCTCAAACCTCAACACCTGCCACCAAAATGAACCGCCTTTAAAACCGTTACATTTACGCAATTATTTACTTAATGCGTTTAGAAACAAAAAATAACAACACAAAATTAACATATACAGTTATTTTTTGCGTGAATACTTCTAAACAATAAAGCTAATTCACTATGCGAGAAACTGTTATCATAATTAAGATTTTAGTTTTGATAACGATCTCTATGAAAGAGGTGTTAATTTTTGTTTGCTTTTGAGTGAAAAACTCTCAAAACTTTTTTTTGTTTTAAAACGTTATGATTTTTAAAATTTGTAATGATTTTTAAATAAGAGATTTAGATATGAATATTTTGATCTAGATACATATAAAGTGTATACTTGGATTTAATGTTTTTAATCCATACTAATATTATAAATGCGAAAGTAGCTCTGTCTGTCTGTCTGTTACTCAATCACGCCTAAACTACAGAACCAATTTTCATGAAATTTGGTATGGAGATATTTTGATACCCGAGAAAGGACATAGGCTACTTTTTATCTCGGGAAAATGACGCAATCCCGGAAATCCCACGGGAACGGGAACTATGCGGGTTTTTCTTTGACTGCGCGGGCGAAGCCGCGGGCGGAAACCTAGTATATTTATATTTTAGTAATGTTAGTTACACAATCAATTAGTAAGAACTCAAGAAAGATATTTACCACACTTATATTAGCTTCACCTGTATGTTCGTATGTAACCGACTCCGTTAGATTCGAATTGACCCACTTTAAACGGACAGATTTAATTCAAACTTTGTACACTTATCAAGGAGCGTGACAATAAAATAATTTCATATTTTTAAAGCGTGTTTTTTATTTATTTACATTTTTACCGCGTATTAAACTGGTAAAAAAAAGACGGGTTGCACTCCAGGAGTGCCGGCAGAAGTGAAAACTTGATTATTAACATTGAGCATGTTTGATATTTTGGAATGGTATCCGTCTTACGCTTTTTCGATCAGGTCACGTGTCCGACGCGAGTTTAAGATTTTATACCCATTACAGAAAAAGTGCTCAACGCCGCTAAAGATGTTTTCACTTAAAAAATTAAAAAAATTACAAGAAAATCTACACAGGCAGAGTCGTGGTTTATAGCAGTCAGTTAAAAAATATAATTATACAGTGGTACATAATAAGCCCGTTAAATTGAGCTTTTATGGGTGTCTCATTACTCATCGTTAATTAACTTTTTTGTGCACTAATCTTGTTTAGTTGCAAACAACAACAAAAAATCTGTAAGCGTGTACTGTGTAGGTATAACTACAGAGATCACAAACATCTGTTTTCTTCCTTTTCTATTTAGTAAGGTGTGTGCAGCGTCAAGCGTGGTACCTATACATCTACTACGTGGTTCTATATAAAAATAAGTCGGGTTTTCCTTCCTGACGCTATAACTCCAGAACGCACGAACCTATTTCCACGGTTTTGCATTCGTTGGAAAGGTCTCGGGCTCCGTGAGGGAGCAAAGAAAAGGTGTCTTTAGTGGCGAAACGGAGTTCGCCCGGTTTGCTAGTAATTAGTATTATCTAAATTATAAACCCTTCGCTTTCCTTCTTTAGTGAGAATAAATATACAGATGATATTCAACCGACTTCAAAAACAAGGAGGATGCGCTCTATATAACCGTATTTTTATGTTTGTTGTCTCAGATCTTTCGTCTGGGTGAAGAGATCGATGATTTTATTTTTAACAGACTTCAAAAAAAAAAAGGAGGAGGTTATCAATTCGGCCGGTATATTTTGAAGTCGGTGACAAGCACTAAGCACTTAGTATTAAGCCCGTGTAAGCCGGTAAGTTTTACATTGGCTTGGCAATTTTCAAACCTATTTAATAAATAGCTAAATAATATGTACTAATTAATAATATCAAATATTTTTTATTTTTTACTTTTCCGTTTTTGAAATCGGTTTTTTTAACGTAGTTATTTTTATGTATTTGAAAGCCTTCCATGCGGTCCCATATATATTTAGTTTAGTTCTGACGATTTTTTGTTTAAAATTATTATATTATGTATTATGATAATAATGATAGTGAAAGACGAATAAAATGATACACTCTCTCGTTTATAGTGAAGTATGGCTTTCACCCCATCTTGTTAAAGATTACGAAAGAAAGAAAATACAAGATTATCTAGATAGGGAGCGTCCATAAATTTCGTGAGGTGTTTTTGCCCATTTTTTGACCCTCCCTCCCCCTCTGGTGAGATATCATGAGATTTTATTGATCCCCCTCCCCCATCCCTCCATCTCACGTGAGATTTTCAAAATGTGGGTTTCTTATGTTTATTTGTCATTGTAAAAAGAAAAAAAATTGCTTCGTGCTTTTGTTCACGACTAGTTAAAAATAGTAATTAATATTGCTGAAAGTTATAATATGGGCCGATTTTTCAATGCTCGGATAAAACTTATCCGTCCAATAAAGTATTACACGATAATATTAAAATGTCACGTAAACTGTCAAATACGGGCAATTAGAATACGTTTTTAAAATGGTAGTTTTATACATTATTCGACGAATAAATTTTATTCAAGCATTGAAAAATCGGCCCTTAGTGTTATAACAAGGTAACAATAGAATATTTTAATGGATTAAATGGACCAAAAGAGTATAATTTGTTTTGTTTCAATTAAAAAAAAAATGCGTGATATTTGCCGACACCCCCCCCCCCCCTCTCCCCAACGTAAGGTTAGATGAGATTTTACTTGACCCCCTCCCCCCTAAAACAACTCACGTAATTTATGGACGCCCCCATAGGCATGATTAATATGTATATCTCTTTACTGGGTCTTTATTAATTTATTTATTAGTTATTAATAAAACTATACACAGGAACCTTATTACCATTATATACAGGCCAAAATACTGTATAGTTTATTATTATTAGGCGGCCTTATCACTTAGAAGTGATCTCTTCCAGGCAACCGGGGCAAAAGGTGACAAGCTCTATAAAATGATATTGGAAGGTCGAAAAAGGCAAAGAACAGAAGAAATATAGTTTTCACCTACCTATTACCCTGGCCCGCTTCCTTGGTTCAGTGGTTAACGCGCGAGCTTCAAGGGCCTGGGTTCGATTCCCGAAGAAAAAAAGAAAGTCTCGATCTAGCAGAACACTTCACTTTTACCTATAAACCTTCCAATATTTATATATTTTAAAGATTTAATATTTCAATATAATGACCATAACCATTTCCCTTTTTAATAATATGAAGTTAAGAATATCTACATAAATATTAAAACGCAAAAAGAAGGATCGAGTTCTTTTACTGAAGAGTTTGTTTGTTTGAACGCGCTAATCTCAGAAACTACGGGACCGATTTGAAAAATTATGTCACTGTAATACAGTTCATTTAGCGAGAAAGTTATTTCGATATCAGTTCAAAGTTTTTTGATATCTGTAATAGTTACGAAACAATCGCCTGTGCATACTTAACGATTACAACCTGTATATCATCTCATAGGAGCGGAGCGGGGCACATCTAGTAGGTATTCTATTTACAGATTTTTATTTTTTACGAGTAGAGCCATAGCATGATGTTAGTGTTGTATAAAATCATAATAAAGTCTTGATTTACAGTTTGTTTTAAAATTATTGTTGCTTAATAAACTGTTATTAGTTCCTCAATCAATTATTAAGCTATTGCATAGCTTCTATCGCGGGCCTTGAGCGCGGGGACCGAATCCAGTAATTTAGTAACGAAAAACCTCACGCTCCCCACTCCGACGGGCGCGGAGGTGTGGCTTGAAGGCATAGCATGCAATAGCTTTACCGCGGCAATCCCCGAGTGCCACACGTCTTTTTGTTTCTGTTTCGATAATTTCATTGTCTCTTTCATTTTAACAGAATAGTTAAGAGTGCATTCTTTTAATAGGAATATTATTAAAATTCCTCGCATTTATCAAATTTTCATATAGATTATTTTGACAAAAAATGGACAATATAGTATGATTTTATCATCTTGTTTCACAGGAAATCATTAACATTTTATGATGCTGTTTCTTTGTGTCATATTTAATATTTAATTTCACTCGCAAATAAAGAGTTGCTTATAAATATGAAAAATTGTTAGTATAATATAATAAATGCTAATTTTTATATTATATAGGTATGCTAAACTTTTTACTATGATTTTGATATAAAGAGAAACATTGAGTGAAACCTGAAATTTTGAATGTGTATGAATAATTACATAAAAAAAGAAAATTTAAGCGTTTTATTTATATGCGATCACCTTCAATAGTTTAAAAATTAAAGTCATTAAAGTCCATACAATCCAATTTTCGCCTGCAAAATATACAATTCAGTAAGTAATTGAATTGAACATTATTCATTGTAAGTACATACCAATTATTATGTACAGAATAATCATAAAAGCCAACGCCACCAACCAACCAAACAAAAAAACAAAATCCCTAAAAACAATCGCACAATTTAAACTCCCAAGTCATTTTCATATAACAGGAATTGCAAGGGACCTACCTATGAGCCCTGAGGGACACCCCACGTATATTCTGCGCGTCGACATCTTTGTTCGACACTTGCGTCGCGAAATTCGGCGAGCAATACAGCGTCACATCACAGAAACGCTCTGAAATGAGAAACATTATCATTAGTGGTTTAATAAATCATATTTGAGAATATAAATGTGTGTCATTATACTTAATGAATCTTAAATGAATATTGAGTAAATTTATCAAACGTTTAACAAATGTACAAGATTGTTGATCAGCGATAAAGATGTAAACTGCATCTACCACATTCCAGGGAACATCAAACACAAGAAAATGTCTACCTATTAGTTAAATGCTAACAGTTTCGTCTCATAAATTCGTGAAAGCACCGTTGTATCTAGTTTTATTCCAAATATCAAGCTTATGAGGAATTTAATTTTTAAGTTTTATAGCATTCAAATGCTTCTATTCTTCAAATATTTCTCAAGCTTCTTATCATAATAATAAAATACATAGCAATATACTGTTTGTCGGTTTCAAATGTATCACAAAAACAGGGTTTCTACATGATAACCTAAACGCTGAATAACTACAAATCGATGTTCATATAAAACTATAGATGGCAACACACAGAAAATACTAAAATATCCAGTAGTTTTAAAAGGTTTTTCTTCTTTAATCTAAATAAATGTATATCAAAAGGATAACTGACTACTAACGCATAGCCCAAACTACTAGAATTAAAAACGTGGCATGTATCATCCTTTCTTTTATAGTGTAGCCCGTAAGGCGATCACTAAGAAAGGGTTTTTAGAAATAAGCTCCCTGGAGAGTGTAAAAGGATTAGTTTGAAACAGTGAAACCCCGTCCCTATTATCTATATCTATCTAAACTGATTTTGCTGGTGGGTACGGGCCAGCATGACTTCTATTAAATAGAAACGAAGCCAGAGCTATGATTAATGGCATTTTTTATATTACTGGTTCCGTAAATCATATCTGATATCAGAAGTTGATTTTATTCAGATAACCTGAACTGTCAACTGTAATATTAATTTATTTATTACCTAATCGTATTTTGCGTCGTTAATTTTCTGTATTCGCACAAAGCAATTTCCGTTAAATGTGAAGGCAATCGCTCATAAATAACGTATCTCACACGTGTCTGATAAAATCGATTCGTCGAGTAAGGCTATTGACTATAGAACATCACGTTCCGACCAATAGGAGAAGAGCATTAGTGAAAAATGTTACAAAACGGGTCAAAAAAATTCTTCATCTTGTGAATACAAGCAGTTGTAGAGATCAGCAGTATCAGAACATAGTATAAAACAAAGTCGCTTCCCCTTGTCTGTCCCTAAAGCAAGAAGATTGTTGGTAAAGCACATTTTCTTTAATAAGAGAGGATTTAATTTATAAAACAAATAACAAGTGCATCTATCTGTAAGTTCTTTTATACACTCAAACAACTGAACCGACATTAATGCCGTTAATTTCATCAATAATAATCAATCTATGTGGTCAGTGGTATACATAGGGTGATTCTAACGGCAGTTTAAATCTACAACTTTTGTGTTTTTATATCTTTGACTTGACACCGTTATGAACGTCCCACTAATTATAAATGTTATGTGTAAATTAGTTTTTAATTCTATTTCCGCTGTTTAAGCTTCTGCATTTAAGAGATCTTACTTCTCTGGTTAATCTATACCGAGAGGCCTTTCTTCAATCATGCAAAAAACCAAAAAAATAATTAAGAACTTCCTCCTTCCTCTTTTTCCATTTTTTAAGAACGGAAGTTGACTAATTACTTGTTATTTTTTTCTAGTATATGCATAATATGGTAGTTCGTAACCGTAATTTATAACGGAATCAAACAGTGAATCAGTATTTTTTCTACACTATTCAATAAAGTAGTCCCTACACGGTAATACAAGCATGACATGTGTTTACATGAACTGTCATGCTTCATGCCCATTCACGTAAGAATGTCAAATCATAGATTTTAAAACAGTTCGCGTCCAGCCTGACTTTAGTGAAACACTAATGTCCAACATTCACAAGCGCGCCCTTCCGCTGGATTTGTAGCTGGCTACAAGTCCGCGGACCAATCTGCGGTGTATGTGTTGGTGGGTGCGGCTCGCGGCTCGGCGCGGGCTCGCCGTCTGGAGACGCGAGCACCGCGCCGCGCGCCGGACAAATCCGTACGTGTGTGTGCGTGCGCGGATTTGTCGGTGGACTTGTCTGTCATTCGCCATAATGCGTCACTAATTTTAATAATTCCATGATAGGTGCAAGGCTCACCAAAATTCACAGTCGACTGGACTATAACTCGGCGCTCGTGTAGTGTGTGGGCGATGACGGATTTGTCCACGGATTGGTACAGCTCGGGGCTCGGCTCGCGGTGCGTGTAGTGAATGCCGGTCATAAGCTTTTGCATGATATGCACCGATCTAAACTATCATGCTGCACAATATAACTTGCAGGATAGAAAATAAAAGCTACATGAATCAGCTGCCAGCTCGTAGTTTGCATGTTTTTTTGTGAATAGGGAAGCGCTTGACCACAATCTCGCCGGATATTAAGCTGTTGTATTAAGTTTCTGTTTCATATTTAGTATTGTTTAGTGGTTTAGGATGGTACACGCTTCCCTAGAAGGTACCAGTCCACTCTGCGCTCTTCATTTCAATCATTAAACTAAACGATCATATATGCATGACGCATAAACGCATGACATGATGCATTATCTTCTAGGGACGACTTTAAATTAAACGATCATGCATGCATGACACCACAAAACGCATGCGGCATGTAATGCTGCGCTACCGTGTAGGGACATCCTTACTTACCTTACAATATTTAATTAATAATTACTTTTACGAGTATCCGGTGGGCCTAGTTTAAGTACACCCATAAAAAGCGTCTATTTTATACACAATGCGTGTGAAAAGCTTAATTTGATTAATTTAAAAAAATTCAAAATACATATTTAAAATTCCGGAAACCGCTAAGTAATTCTATTTGCGTTTAGTAAATGTCAGTCATTTTTCTGTCCCTATATCCCTTTGTGACTATGTATGCTTAAATCTTTAAAACTATACGCAACGGATTTTGATGCAGTTTTTTTTAATTTTCAAGAGGTAGGTTTTAGTATAATGTTATGTTTTAGACAAAGCGGGCGAAGCCGCGGGCGGAAAGCTAGCAATACATATACCTATGCATAATACAGTATTAATTTCTAAATGATACATTTTCGATACAAATATTCTCCGTTCATAGATACGTTTATACATATTAATATTTATTTAAATCGAATTTCCGTTTATTTTAAATATTATATTTTTTGCGAGGCAAAGTTTCTTTTCCTTCATAATTTTTTACTATAATTTCACTGTTTCATATTTAGTATTGTTTAGTTCTTTAGTAATTTGAAACCTACTTTTCTAGTTTTAGAGTTAAAATTTCTTCGCCACTCTTCGCTTATTCTATTCTTTATATTATTTTTTCATAAAAATGTTTCATTAACTTCGTGATTATGATATTAGAAAAAAATTGTGAATTAAAAATTTAAAACGACTTAATTTTAAGTCAATCCTATTGCAGCAGCAAGAAGCAATTTCAATCATATGACTGTGACATCCTTATCCTATCTTTCCTACTAATATTATAAAGTTTGTGAGGATGGATGTATGTGTATGTATGTATGTTTTTTTAACTCTTTCACGCAAATACTACTGAACCGATTAGCACGAAATTTAGCACACATATAGAGGGTAATTTGGATAAACGCATAGAATAGGTATTATTGCGGAAATCCTACAGGAACGGGAACTATGCGTGTTTTTCTTTGATAACGCGGGCGAAGCCGCGGGCCGCGGAAATACTTGCATTTGAAACTTCGCGACAAAGGTAGTAAATTAGCCATATTTTATCTACCTACTACGAATTCTTGTTTTGTAGTGTAACAATTAAGAACTATTTAAATAATTAATAAAAAAACTATTCATACCTGCTAAATAATGAATCATTAACTTTTACACGTGTCACAGAATTGAATTAAAATTAACATTTCATTAAAATAAAAAAAATAAATTAAATCATTATAAGATTAGGAGCCAATTAAAAAAAATGTTCAATTGATAGTTTTTTTTTATTAGACAATGTGTATGTCGCCGTCATCTTTTTGAATCTGCTATTTGATTGAATGACCAGCGCATTCATTCAATGACGACATTCAATTGAATAACTAGGCCGAACGTTGATATAACAAGCGTCACTCAACGTCCAACTAGTTAGCGGATTATGAATGAATGAATGAATGAATGAATGAAAATACTTTATTTGCACCAAAAACAAGGAAACAATACGAAAAAAA
>CAJQZN010024084.1:0-20936 GCA_907164685.1 Colias eurytheme | reverse complement strand
GGCATAGTGATGAATCTTATTATTTTTTGCTCTGCTATCGTTCTAGACATGTCCCCTGGTGGTTCATTTGACCCATATTTTTGTCCTATGCGGGCTTGTAGTCTATAATACAATAAGCTCCGCTTTTGTACTGAGCCCATGAGCCCATACACGTGTTACAAGTACGCAGTTTCATTCATATTCCCTAGCTGTTTTAACTTATTTCATAACAGAACTATGTTACTAATTATCTATCAACTTTGGTTTTTAAATGGGTAGTAATATAATTATACTCTAAGTACTATGTATTACATAATGTAGATTAAATTTTTCGCTCAAAACTCCAAGGATGTTTGAATTTTTATACAACGTTATAAAAATAATAATAGTTAAAAAAAACTAAAAAACACGCTTTTAGTTCGGTTTTCTATAAAACGCGTGTTTTTTTATTTTTTTTTAACTATTATTTATTTTATCAAATTAGTGTATTGTCATCGGTCCTAAATAAATCTACAAAATTTGAACGAAATCTGGCCGTTTAAAGTGGGTCAAAATCGCGCCCAAAGAAGTCGGTTACAAACATAGGTACAGGTGAAGCTAATATAAAGCGTGTAAAAATATTGAGAAATAAACATTCTTAGATGTACCTAATCTATTTATTTGTGATACTCTTAAACATCTTATATTATATTATGCTTTATATAATATATATTACATTAAATTTAATCCGTTAGACAGAAAATTGTTACATTTACGAACAAAAAATAAATGATGTATTTTAAGATAGCCCTCTTTGAGAACTTCTCAGCTTAAAGATTTAATAAAAGTGTTATCAACCCGAGTACGGAGCAAATAAAAGGATATATGCCATAAAAATGTCGTAAATATGCTCTATACGAGGTGTCGGAGTAATAAAGCAAGAATAAAGACTTAAGTGTACTTTATGCTTCAAGTTTTACAATGTCTAGATTTTTACTTGATAATTGAAATCTACATAAGTTCAGTAGAAGTTTCCATTCGTCGATATAAATGCGAATTATGTACTCTATTTCGTAATAATATACTTAATTTACTATTCTTCAAAAAACAAAAAAAGCCTCAAAAAAAGCCTCTAAATTGTCAGAACTACACCAAATTTAAATGACGCGGCAGGCACAAGCTTTCAAATAAAAAATTATTATCTAAATCGGTTCACCTAGTCAAAAGTTCTGAGGTAACATAGCCAAAAAAACAGTCGAATTGAGAACCTTTTTTTGAAGTTGGTTAAGAATAATACTAAATATTAGCTTTCCTTACTACTCGTCGACGGTTATGTTATCTTACGACAGCTGCCGTTCTCCATAATGTCGATCCCGTATTTCACCCCTGTCATGTTTTGTTGACAAAACTTAGGTATATCCTTTTCCAAGTAATCTAAATATCCATGAGACATCTATATATTAATTCAAGTTCGAAACATAACTACTTATTTAACAAACAGAAAAATTGACGGCTGATAAACAATAATTTACGTGCCTAAAACATCACTACCAAATTAGTCCAGTTGGTATCAATACAATAGTATATTTTTAACAAAGAAACATTTGAACATCAAATAAACGCTGAAAAACCATATATTGAATTGAAAATAAGTTTATTATTCCACCTATAGCTAGCAGCGAATGGCGCGAATCCAATCTCTTGCGTAAACAGAACGAATTGTGTTCAAACAGCGAGCATTTGCCTGTTTTCCTTGAAAAATATTCAATATTTGGTAATTGGAAGACCTTGTATAAGAAAATATTTAATTATATTTCTTATCAACTACACAAAAGCTTTTTTTATACGTCATTATAAATTGTACCTACGCGAAATCAAATCAACTGTATGACTCTACCTTAAATTACTGAATAAAAATATGAAAATGTTGCAAAAAATATTATAATAAATTATGAGGCTAAGAAACTATAGTGCACTGAAATAATCGAAGAATATATAAAATATCCGGGGCATAACCATTTTCTTGACTTACAAAAAACACATAAAAACCCTAAAGCCATTTATTTCATGATTTGTAAGTGATATCAGATGAAATGGGAATGTAAACGAAATCTCACATCAAACATCAATCTATCTAACATCAATAATCTGAAATCTGTATAGCCATGTTGTCTTACGTACCTATCGGATATTTAATACACGGTACAATACATAAATCTATCACCATTTCCATATTCCGATTTGTCGCCTATAAGTGCCAAGTGCCAATGCAATTAATATAACGCTGTTATGAGCTGTTTGAGTGGAAAGATCGAATTTTGACTAGTGGGCTTTTAAAATTCAAATAAGATAAATTTTCTGTATATCAATACTGTCATGTTCATCATCATAACAAATGGAGAAAAGCGTTCTGCTAAATTGTTTTAGCACCACTCTAATTCTATAGGAACTAGGAAGTATAAGGGATCCTTGAGATCCTCTACAGTGGTCGTTAGGGAAGTTATTGAGAAGTTATTTATATAGTTGTTCCAGAAAAAACATCAAATGTGTGATCAAGATTTATTTATGCCCTTATAGATTGATTTTGAGAAATATTAAAACTTCAAATTGTGAACGAAAAGATTTTTAAGTGAAAAATCTAATTAAGCTCTGGGGAAACAAAGTGTTGTTGTGTGTAAATTATGTTTTAAACAAAGAGTATAATAAAGCTGTCCGTTATCCAATGTACACTTACTAAGTAATATGTATTTCATTTAAATGATTGTTCAATCTAATTTGTTAGCTATACAGATCCTAGGAGTCATTTGATTATTGAAAGGGTACATAATGCTACAAATATACCCAAAAACATTGAATCAAAGCAATCACCCTAATATATACTCCATACTTTATTGGCTTTTACCCACAGTTCGATACACTTAGAAATACAACAGATATTGTATCTTTTACGCACGGATGATTCTGAGTATCTCTGATACAGCGGCATATTTCATTGTTCATAACAAAGAGATTTATGTACCCACGGTAGACGTAATTCTTTGTATCTCGGTTCTATTTTATGGCAGAAGGACAACCAACTGTTACCCCACAGATGACTAAATAGTTTCTACACGTACATTTACGGATTAGGAATTTAACTTTTTTTAGGACTTAAAGTTGAGTGCTGTTTTGCTGTTTCCCTCGTGTCCGTGACGGTAAGAACAACATTGACTGCTTTTGAAGTCAATACATAAATTGTACAGTTACTTAGTATAAAGTGATTTTTTAAGATGAGTTAGCAGGGCAAGCCAAATGCTTATATGACTGATACAATTTTTACAATGGAAAATACAATGCAATCGATGTAACAATCGTTTAAAAATAGTTCAATTGATGCTTGCGTGTTGATATTTTCTTCTTTCGTTATTTTAATACCAACGAAGAGATATAGCATTTCTATCCACACAAAATATAATCTTTTATCTCAATTAATTAAACTTTATGAATATAATATCGGCATAGAAAAATATTTAAACTGCTTCGAAACTTTTCCATTTTTTTGATAAGGGACCCACTGCATTTAACGAGCATAACAACATTTTGATATAACGGCGTAGTTAACATTTTAATTAAAAAGTATCCAACAAGCATTAAATGCACTCTATTGTAGCTGTGTCAAAGCAAACTCTACCGCTATTATATTTGGAATTATATCCACCCGTTTTCCTGAACGAATAAAATCTAGTACAAAAAGATTGTTCCTGTTAAAATCTTATCAAAATAGTACTCACCGTGAATGTCTCACACACAGAGAGTTGAACTTTTCCAACTTTCAATATTCGTAGCCGATAGAACGCTCAAGCTTGCGACCGCGCTACGGCGTAGACCGCGGCAAATTGAGGCGTAGCGACCTGTAGCTACGGGATTCTGGGAACACATGCGCTGATAATATATTCAAAAGAAACGGTTCGGCACGAGACTTTTAATAAATGCTCTTTTTATAGGCTAAGGTCAATATTTCAGAGCTTTAAGTTTAAAATGCATAAAGTGTACATTATTATCGTGTTTTATTCTATAAATTTCACATAATCTTCCATCACGGTAAAAAGCGAGGTTAGTGCAGTTGAGTAAATTTGCAATTAAATAGAAAAAGTATTCTAAAAAGGTGTCGGCTTTTAACTTTTAATTTAGCACTTAATATCATAATTAATATTTATCCAGTAAACAGTTCCTACAATGCAAATTAATTTCAGTTTTCACAAATTTTCTCGGTTGGTTTATTTTATCAAAATATTATTTACAACATAAGTAAAAACGTTAAAACATAAAGTCGGGAAAACAAAATAGCTGAATTTTGCAATGTTTATGTGCCTATTTATACCACGGCGTAACCCTCAACCTTTACTTTAACATACATGTGTTTTAGAAAAAACAACCTGGTATATTTTCCTCGTCAATTATTTGCACGTGTCAGATATATAAACATTTACTAGAAACAACTACATGTACATATTATTATAACAAAAACGTCGCATTAAAATCTATTGTGCATGTTCGTCATATTATCCCCGAGCTAGGGGACGAACAAAACTAGTCTTAATCCTTCGTCAACTTCAACAAAACCGTAATACAAAGGATGTCATTTTACTCACATATAGATTTCTAACTTCTAGAGTTAATATTATGGGCCCTCGTCACAATGGACACCGTTGGCCCAATAAATGATCGTCGATGTTGGTCGTCATTGAGGTGATTATGAATAAACATCTACAATGACGGCCGATCATAGACATTTAGGCCCTCTACCAGTCTACACTATCATGATTGCCTCTACTCGCCCAACGCTACCCTATAGTGAAGAAGACCCATCATGTTTGTAATATAATACAATTACTAAGAAAATGCCCCTGTAATGCTTTGCCTACAGGCAATGAGCGAACATAAGATATAATTTTATTTATTTTGAAGCCAGTTCCTTGAGGGCGCACTTTGATCATAAATTCATTAAAGAATATGTTCATAATTATTTATGGGCACTTAGTGGTTCTGTAATGTAATAATTTTTAGGTATTATAAAACTGAATATTTAATATTACAATTACTTTTTAACTTAATTAAATGTTATCTTATTTTACAACAGGTATCACAGTTATAAAATAAATATTGCTTTCTGTTAAAACTGTGAATTAATTATTATTTCTTTCTTGATAAAGTTTTTATACTATAACTAATTTATGGGCAATAAAGGTTGATATCTAATCATCATCATCATCAGCCCATATACGTTCCCACTGCTGGGACACGGGCCTCCTATGTTACTCAATATTTAATAATAATTTGAAATAAAACACTTAAAATGTTTACAAACTTTTTTATTATAAAAATATTCAAAATATCACATTCATACATTGTTCCACAATATTTAGTTTTGACATAATTAACACTTAAGACTAGATTAAACCCCAGTATCCAGAAACTAGTTTAAAATTAAATAAATACCTATAATAATATTATAAGTACCTAATATATTATAAGTACCTAATATATTATAAGTACCTAGATACATTCAATTTGTCTTTGGTCAATTGTTTCATATGGTCCGGGAGCCAGCAGCAGATTTTATGACCAAGTTCCTCTCAAGCGGTAATTAGTAAAATGCATCAAAGTATAGTATTATGAAGCCTCGTGAACGTCAGCTGGAGCTCGGTTGGGGGGAAGAGCGGTTGTAGCCTCCCGTATCAGCTGACGGTTTTTCCACCGAGATACAGCCAGCTGACATATATATTTATCCACAGTTACATATAAGCTATCATCAGGTAAATTTTTGTTTGAGAGGAAATAACGGAAAATAAATTTTTCTTTAAATTTAACTTTCATGTTCGAGACACCAGCTGACGTATAATACACCATGTTGTAACCAGCTGACTATTTTTTTTCGTTGAGATATTGGGTTAGCTACAATTTGACAAATTTTTAGCTGAGAGGAAATGAATGAATGAATGTATTTTTTTTCCTATGTGCGTGGGAGGCTACAACCGCTCACCCCCCCAACCGAGCGCCATCTGACGTTCACGAGGCTTTATAATACTATACTCTCATGCGTCTGACGAATTATCTCTTGAGAGGAAATAGTTAACCAAATTTGCACCTGGCTCCCTAACCAATATTAAAATATAGAGTTTAGTATTTTAATAAACATTGTTTGATCTTATCAAATTGAATGCAGGTAAAAAATACTAAAAATTCGAAATATACCTAGCTTGTTTTCCTTCACAGTTCACACATATACCCATACGCATCGTTATAAAATTGTTATACATATTTATTTATGTTAACCGTTTTTATTCCAATAAATAAACATCAGTTCAAAAATGGTCGACATAAAAAGCAATCGACACATAAGTAATATTTTATAAAAATACCTAACATAATATAAATAGGTACTGTATATAATTAAACACAACCACATTTGAATTAATTAACAATACATCTAAAAGTTGAGCAATTTTTATAAGCACCCTTAATTAGCAATACTTAGAGTATTGCTAATTTTTTATGTACCAAATTTCCTAATTATTTATGAAAATAAAAACATTGTTTTCAGTCCAAATACTTATTACTTTCAAAGCTGACTTTAGCGATGTCTTAACAAATGTTTATTTACAAAAAGGTTCAAAATATGTGCCTAATCAATATCAACTAATCAGTACTTAAATTTATCATAAGCTTTTTTTTAAGCTTAAGAACGAATGAACGAACGAACTTAAATTCAATATTAAATATCTTTTCAGAACGTTCACTGGGTTTACTGTATAAACTATATTTAATAAGAATTTTATCAATCTATTAGCAGTGTTAATCATTATTTGTAAATAAAAAATATTCCTTATTTTTCCTATTTACCTATGTACCCTTGTGGCAAAAGCCTGTGATCCTGATATCTCCCTATTTAATAATCAAGAAGACTAGATCGTAGATCCTTATTAAATAAAAAAAATAACTAGTTGCACCAATAATTCATTTCTTGGATCTACTTATAGGTTCTACAAAGAACAGTTATTACAAAACTAAATACATCACAATGACTTGATATAATACCATTATAATTTATGATGTATTACTATTCCTTGATAATATATCCTAGTTGCTTCATATCTCTATCGAACTGTTCATCTCGGTATTTCTTAATCTTTTTCAACCATTTTGTACAATTTACATAGTTCCTACAGGTTCCACCGTATTGCGTAGGGAGGCACTCAGGGTCTATGTGTTTTTGGAGGGACTTCAAGTCACTGCCATGGAAGTGAATCTTGTCCCAGGCGTGCTGGGGGATGAACTTCTTGAATATGTAGAAGAAGGTGTTGAGGAGCCAGTTGTAGTTGATGATGTGGCAGGAGTTCACGCGGGTTGGCGCAGCGCCCTGAAAAAGATTGACTAAAATTAAACCTAATAAATACGCTGTTTCATTTTGCGTGTCTTGTAGCAAGTAATGTTTATTATTAATTAACTTTTACATTGATATTATAAATTAAATAAATTAACAAGATTAACTTCAGCTTGTTAAATATTATATTAGTATAGTTCTACCCTTCCAAGAAAAAATTGTATATTTACCCCTAGAATAGACACAATTTGGTACGCAAGGGTCGGCGTTAGCGCTGACACCTGTCGTAAGCTGAGCCCAACCAGATCAACGATCACGGTGCCTCCAAGGACCTGCATCTTCGGCTGCCGGATACCAATCTCTGCTAACACTAGACCAGTTCTGACCAAATCGTCGACAGGATATTCTGAAGGATCCCACATACCTGGAAGTGATAGATTAAAATTTATTTTATTTGGGACATTTGACTTTTTTATGCGTAGTGGGTTATAACTTATAACTAGTACCTAATTGATGAAAATTTATGTATATTTGGCTATTTTACAATATTAACCCTATCGTTCTTATTGTTATTCTTATATCTTATAGTAATTGACACCTCGAGAAGTCTGCCTTGATTTTAATAAAGGCAGTTCTAGCCATTAGAAGATAACTACTAATATGCCCATTAAATCCTTGTTATAATTTTCTTTCAAGGTCACTCTCAATGATAAACAGTGGATATAATGTATTTCGTATTTAACATAACAGTGCAGATATTATGCAATGTCATTAAACACGCATATTTTTTGCAATAATTTGCTCTTTACAGAAAGCTATTGACCTTCCGAATATAACTGCAGTTTTGTAATCATCCAAAACGACACTTAAATATGCAAATAATTTTGTTAAATTAGGGTCTTATTAATTAATTGTGTTCTTGTGAGTCAATGTCAAATATGTTTACACACTCTATTAATAATAACTCTATTAATATTAGTAACTAGCGGTCCGCCCCGGCTTCGCCCGTGGTACATATTTACGTTTTCTCTACATAAAAACCATCCTCGTACTTCAAGGAATATATTAAAAAAAGAATTATCGAAATCGGTTCAGCCGTTCTCGAGTTATGCGCTTACCAACACATTTTGCGATTCATTTTTATATATAAGAAGATAACACACTCTATTAATAATAACGTACCAAACTTCAAGATAGACAGTCTCCCGATATCAGGTCGGTCCAGTATACAGCAACCGAAAACATCGCCGACCTTCATCAGCCCCCACAGGTCCACATCTTGGTGAAGATGTGGGTATTCCTCTCGGAATGTGCAGTAGCGGACTAGCTGAAAGGATTAACATAATTTTAAAGATAACTAATGTTCCAAAAATACTTAATAGATACCCAATAGTACCTAATAGATAAATATTTCAGAACTTCTTAATTCTTATTTAGCTTGTGTTATTAGACTAATTACGTACCATATGAGAAAAAAATATAATGTATTGTCGGCAAAGATTTTAGATTCATAATAATATTATCTTTATTTGCAATCTTTTTTTAATTTATATTCCAATTTCATATGACGTTATGTTATAGTGGTTTTTCGCACCTACCCGCGTCAATGTCGAGATCTTTTGTAGATAACAAACTCTTGTTTACCACTTCTTTAATATTTTATTGAATACTGTGATTAATTATGATTTAGTGTTTTTAAAATATCCTGTTTCAAACGATAAAATATGCATATTGTGGTCACAAAGTTAAAGCTAGTTTCTAAACTGTGGTTAAAGTCACATAATATTAACGCTCAACTAAGTACACTACTTACAGTAGCCTAAAACTGTCTCCAAAATGAAAAAAAAAAACATTTATGAAAAATGTTTAAAAAATACAATAAATACTTATTAACTACATATATACGTTCAAGTTTAAAATTTCAATGACAATATTTGGTTAGAAAACTAGGAGAAAAAAAAGCGGACTTATTTAATAACTAGCTGTTGCCCGCAGCTTCGCTTGCGTGGAAAAGATAAATTTTCATGGTATAAGTTTTCATCCCCTATTTTACCCCTTTAGGGGATGAATTTTCTAAAATCCTTTCTTAGGGGACGCCTACGTTATGACATCTACCTGCATGCCAAATTTCAGCCTGATGCGTCCAGTGGTTTGGGCTGTGCATTGATATTATCACTATAATATCAGTCACCTTTGAGTTTTTTATATATAGATTCGGGTTGTTGCTTAAGTCATAAGAATGTTGCTTTGTGTTATGATATTATCGTGCATAATTTTTCATTTTATACTTCTTTTTATATTTACACCAAAAAAAATCTTCCTAAATATTGATCACACCTATTGAGAAAAATATTATTACGAATTTTTCTATTCCTGATTAGATTCTTTTTATGAGGAACTTTCCTGTTCCCTAATCCATATTACATAAAACTGAAACCTACAAAATAAAACTACGCTGGGGTACAGGATAATTGGCAGTGTTGTCGCCATTCGGAATAAATGTATTGTATGAAGACGTATATTATTTGTAATCAATCAAAGTGAGTGATTCGTTTAGTTTCACCGCTTGCTAATAATCACTACATAGTATAAAACAAAGTCGCTTTCTCTGTCACTATGTCCCTATGTCCCTTTGTATGCTTAAATCTTTCAAACTACGCAACGGATTTTGATGCGGTTTTTTTAATAGATAGAGTGATTCAAGAGGAAGGTTTTAGTATATAATTTATTAGGTTTTATACAAAGCGGGCGAAGCCGCGGGCGGTAAGCTAGTGTATTATAAATAGCCAAATAGAGACGATAGTTCTGTATGAAGCAGAGAAATGAAGACTACCTATGAAATAGAATGGTCCAAAATAGAGGAGGATATATAATATGTGTTAATTCTATTTTATGACTCCTTACTTAAAAATGCTGCTTACTGCCATTGTTTATTTATTTTTAAAAACGTTAATAAGCTCTAGGTCTAGGAACCTTTATGATATAAATTTGGTTCCCTAACGTGTTGGACATGGACTTAATACTATTTCTATCCCAAAATTGTCGAAGAATCTATCTAAATTTAACCGTTTATTTATATCCATTTTTAAAGAATATTAAAATAATCTTCATCGCAAATCTATTTATAGACTAAAATGAGCGAATTTTGTTTTTATCGAATATCAATAGCCTTTAAAAGCGTTGACTCAAGTGTCTAGACTTATAAAAATGCATTCCATAAATTAACATCTGCTTACAAGTTTATGTGCTCTTGGTACAATGAAATTTTTAGCTCGAAGGAAGCGCAGCAAAAATGCATCGTCAGTGCGGATTGGGTCACATTCTCCTCGATCTGAAAAAAAAAGATTATTCTAGAATGTTCTAGAAGGAAAATAAATGTAACGGGAAGTACTGGAAATCGTAAACATTATTTCCAGAATGTTCTAGAAGGAATAGAAAATATATTTAACGGGTACTACTGGAATGGTGTTTTTGAGTTATGTTACATGTTTCGTCTTCTAATTTGAAATACAATATTCAGTTTTCCGTTGTTATGTTTTAGTATGAATCATTTACCTTCATTAGTGTTGAACCGCGTTAATATAACAATTTTGCGCCGGTGTAAATTGAACAATTAAGTGTGTTTTGGTTATTAAATTCAAACTTAAATTCTATTGTTATTTGATGAGCATGATTTTGTCATGAGTATTTTTTAACTTTGAAAAAAAAAATGGTAGTCCATATGATTGAGATATATTTTAAGTGTTTTTGTAACTATGTACTTGTAGATTACCTACATACATACATACATAATTACTATTATGAAGGATCATTTTATTTTATATATTTCCCGTGATAAATTAATATTTTCTTAAAGACCAGACCAATTAATTTGCATCTCGAGCGACATGATTATATTATGCAAATAACACAATCTTGCCAGTACATACCTATTACAAAAGAAGCATATAATTAGACTAAGACTAACTATAAAAATAATAAGAGTATTAATTATAACAATTTTCTATGCGAATGTTTTGCAGTGATATAGAACACAATCATAAAACAATACTTAATACCTTACGAATATTCAAACATAAAAATCACAAGAAAACTAATATTTTTGTACCGTTAAGGTTCACAAATATACATTTTAAACAATGACATCTATGTATGTACCGTTTGAAAATCACAATGTTGTTCGTTGTTCGTTTCTAGGTGTTTTGGTGCACCTACTTAAGAAACCGTATGAATTTACTAGTTAATTACTGTGGGAACGGTATACAGTCCATTGTATTTCACTCAAATATAATCTGCTATAAACAACAGATTTTAAAAATTCTCAAACTACTATAAAGCGGCATTCGTACAGAGAAAAATGGGCTAAACTTATTTTTTTTATCCTGGGTTTAACTGGACGGAGCCGGAAGATTCGACTAGTTCTTACTACCTCATATTATTATAAAATAATGCAAAAGTAGGTTTCTTTTTAGCTCGCTTAACTCTTTTATCCTTCACGTAACATTACGGTATAATCTAATTTGTAAGTCGAGATTTCCATAATTATTAGAAATAATTTTTTATACCGCAGTGAAACATTTAATCGCCATTTTCATGTTCTTTGACCACGCGGACCAAGTCGCGCTTAACAGCTAGTCTTGTATAAAATCAGACCTTATTAGTTATTACCTATGTCTGACGCCTGCGAGATATTCGCACAGATTCTATTGTTATATTGAAATATTGTTCCTTCAATGAAATAGATTGTGGCGTGCGACTTCCTATTCAAATCTTTGTGCTTTTAAAACAGTTTATGTAATAAATATAATGAGTCAGTCATATTCCTTAAATGTGTGTGAATGTGTTTTTATTTAAAATTGAATGATGCACGAAAATTACCGTTGGTGTTACTTTTAAACACTCATCTGAATTAAAATAAGTATTTGGTCTTGATGAAATCTAGCCGAATTACTTATATCGATAGTTTAAAAGCATGTTGATCTCCTTGATCTAAAATAACAAGATTATTTGGATTAAAAATATTTTAAGTATCGGATTGTTTTATACGTAGATATGTATAGTTCCTAAGGATACGATAGTTGAGTTATAGGTAGGTAGTTTTTCTTAATGTTTTTGTCTATTATTAAATATGGTGCTTTCCCTCCATTTAATAAGCCGCAATACTTTAAATTCATTTTGCTGACTGAAATTCCTCAAATCATAAAATTCATACTAAAAACAAGAGCCATGATTTTGCCCTAAAGAGGGAACAGAGGTCACGTGTTATCTTTATGTTGCATAAAAAGGCCCTTACTCACCAAATATCATTTTCCTTAACTCCGTGATGGCTGTTCCCCTGGTACTTGCATTCTCGTTACATATTTTTGGAGCAATTTCCAACAACTCGGGGTCCTCTTTTGTATTCAACTCCGCCTCGAAAGCTATTTCAAGAAAGCACTCGTACATCATAGAGTCCTAGTATTCAGAACCTGTAACAAAATACATTTTTTGTTGGCTTATTTAAAATAATAATTTTATTTCACTTAAAAATAGGATTACAATATTTTAATACAAAAAAATATGGAAATTTATAAGTATCTAGATCAAAAGCGTGTAAAATTCAGTAGGTAGATGTTTAAATCAAAATTAATTTGCATATTTGTTAATTTTAGTTTCATGAAGCGTAAATTATTAAGGAAAAATAGACTAAAATACTAGAGTTATGCAGATATAATTAACAATCGTTTCAAAAGACACTTAATTTTTACATTTCACAATAAAAGTTCATATTAAATTATTCGAATTATACCGGCAATGTTTCAACCGTAAAAATTGACGATGTTATCACATTTTAATTCACAATAATTAGTGCATTTATCTTTTGAAAGAATTTGAAATTCAAAACAGTCATTACTGATGCAAAGTCTAGTGAATTATAGTATTTTATTGCAGTTTGCAATAATTCATTTTTCATCTATTATTATCAGAAAGATAGGATTGTAGTTACAAACATTCTTGATATCATTAATTCGTAAGCTTAATTACGCGGATTTTATAAAAAGAGCAAGTAACTTTTAGACCCGTTTAACGTATTTTATTGAAAATAACATATTATAGGCTATTTCTTATCCGGTTGCCATGCGGGCCAAGTCACGTTCTGAATATATAAAGATAAATGAACAACAAAAGAGCGAAAATATTAGAGTTAAACCGTGGATCTTTTTGGCACAAATACGTTGTTTCAATGTGTTAGTGTCGTGAGTATATCCCCGCGTCTCCTTATGCGGCTGATGCATTATCCATCTGTTTCACTGACCGAGTTTCTTTACGGAGTAGGTTATTAGCACTTATTAGCCTACACGGGACATTATGGGCTCTCTTCACGATGGACAGCTTTTGGCGAGTACAGCCAATCGCGATAGTGTAGAAGACCTAAATGTCTATCGGCCGGCTCGTTTATTCTTAATCTCCGTATTGGCGGCAAACATCGACGATCATTTGTTGGGCCAACGCTGTCCATTGTGCAGAGGTGCATAGATCGACTTCAATTGAAATCAAAAGCGGAAGAACAGCTAGTATTCAATAATAATACTTAATATGGCTAGCTTTGTTCGTTGTTACTTGATTACAGTAATCCATGAATAACCTCTTCTAACACCTACCGACCTAGCTGCTGCTAACTGCGTATTATATTTTTTTACTAAGACAAAATACGACATTACGTTTGGCATCAATTCACCTAATTGGCGAATTGTGGGTTGGTTTTGTGTGTCGTCAATCAATGACCCAAACATTCTAAATATATTATAACTTTATTTGCTACAATTTCGGACAAAATCTGACACATCCCAATTTGCCATTTAATTAATTTGGTACGTTTCCACTCTCAGTTTAAACAACACGAGGGTCAGATTAAGTTTCAATGATCGGATAAAAGTTGTAATATTTAATTAAGCTCCTCATCGGTTTAACTCTCTGAAATGATAGTTAAATTCCTATATTTAATTTAATAGGTATGATCAAGAGTACATATTTTGTTGTTAATACGCAAGATATTTTATTATTTTTAATTTTTATGAGATTTTTCTCTATAATATCTCCTTGCCCTGCAGTATCATTAGCTTGGGTAAAGGAATTAAAAGTCAGATTAATACGTCAGTACGTACCTACATAATATTTTAAAACTTTCAGAAGGATGGTTTAGTTATTTCTATATAAATTATACTAGATTTCCGCCCGCGGCTTCGCCCGCGTTTTCAAAGGAAAACCCGCATAGTTCCCGTTCCCGTGGGATTTCCGGGATAAAACCTATCCTATGTGTTAATCCAAGTTACCCTCTATATGTGTGCTAAATGAAAAAACTAGATAAGTTCTTCCTTGATATTGCAGCATTATCTAATGTGTTAAAATGACTAAAAATTATGTAGAGTCGTCGCTCTTTCTTGGAAAAATAAACAAAAAACTGCACGCTCACATCACCACAGAGACCACACGTGAATTCGTGACTAGTCTAGCACAACTAGTCGTTAGATAAATAATGAATTTACTTTGTAGTCAATTTGTAACGAACGGGAGTATAATATTAAGTGTATATGCGTGTAATAAGTTCGAGGACGCAAAGGCATTGACCAAATGCAACGATCTAAACACAAAGAAACAGGTTTTATATTGATTGCTTATATACTGGCCCTGTTTATTTGGTACATTTGCAACGGACTTTAGCGCAAAAAGAGAAGTAGATTTGCCATCGAATTTAGCGGGCGATAAACCGGACAAGTCCGTATCAGTAATTTTGTATTGGTTCCGTAGTTATTGTATTGTAATAAACCTGTATATATGTAAATCTCTTACTCGAATACGACTGATATTTGGAGCGGAAACAGATAGTATAATAGCACATAGGCTTGGCTTCATAAACAATGGTACTTTTATTTAATAATACCTACCCACGTAGTACCTACCTATTTAAATCATTGAATCTGCCTAAATTATTAAAATATCTTTTCAAGATACAAAATAAAGTCAATATTTATTACACATATGTACCTATCTGCAAAAGGTTACCAACTCAATTAATTTACATGTATATGTCGTGGCCATATCGTAGATTTGCTCATTTCATGATATGATCGATCATTTCACGAAATGGTCGTATTTCATGAAATGGCCAACATAGTTTGATCAGATCGTTAAATCGTCAACGTTTCATGATTTGGTCATCCACATTTGGCCAGATCGTATTTAATATAAAGAGTCCATAAAATATTAAAAAAATCAGAATATTCTAAAAACTTGTTTATTGTCATTTAAGTTAGTGCCGCGGCAGCGGCCGGCGAATGCCAGAAGCGAATCGTTTTTGCAATTAAAAACAGTTAGGTTAGGTTAGGTTAGACTTTGATAAACAACGCACGAGCCGAGCGAGCAAAGCGAGCGTGCCGCGGCAGCGGCCGGCGAGTGCCAGAAGCGGATTGCTTTTTAAAAAACAAACAATTATAATACTATAGTAGGATATATAAATATATATCCTAAAAGAAAAAATGCGTCTTAAATTATTTTATTTAAGACGCATTTTTTCTTCAATACATATAAGATATCCACATTTTCCATAGTACTCGAACCGTCGTAAATTATTTGCTATGACTTTCTTCATATTGTTATTAAACGAATTATGAAGTTTTTAACTGCGAATAATTAAATTTTCGCCAGCGGCCGCTATCTTATCACATAAACACAGAGCTTGCAGCGCCTCTACCAATGATTAATGTAACTATTTTACGATATGATCAAATAATTTTGATCATTTCATGAAAAAAACCGCGCGTTTAGTTGGTCATATCGTGATACGATTTCTTATCTTTGATCTGCTCAAGCCACATCATGATCTGGCCAAACTAAATTGGCCGTGAAATGGCCAATCATATCATGAAATGAGCAAATTTACGATATGGCCACGACATATAGTTACTTTTAAAACAAGTGAGTTCAATGTCCCTAATTCTTAATTACCAGTAGAAGGTTTTTACTTTTTAACTAATGGTACCTATCATTAGTTATTTATATTTTCATTGACCTTTGAGATTTGAGCGATGGTTCATGCCTATAACCTTCAAAACTTCAATGTAAGTAATATGTTTAGGAATTTAAAAAGTCGTGGTCATGGTCGATGAGTGTAAAGTAGTACTTACTTATTTAAAGTGGGATTTGAAATAATATTACAAATAACCTGCACTGCTCAAATGGTGAAAATAAACATCGTGATCAAACCAGACAACTATATTTTTATCATTTTACGTTTTAGACTCAAAATTTCCGATACAGTATTAAAGAAATGGATATTAATTATTCTTGTGGTAAAATGCAGCAAAATATAAAAACGAAGTGGTAACGGTTCATTTAGGTATTACTTGTTCATGTTTAAATGCATGTAGAATGCTGAAAAAGGGAGTAAAAATTGAGGTTCATAAAATTTCTTTAAATTTTAATTTTAAATACTTTAATAAAAACCATTCAAGTCCAAAAATAAATAAATCTGTAAATTTCACACTAACATATTAAGAACTTTATTAATTACTAGTGGTCCGCCCCGGCTTCGCCCGTGGTACATATTTTGCAATAAAAGGTAGCCTATGTCCTTTCTCGGGTATCAAAATAACTCCATACCAAATTTCATGCAAATTGGTTCAGTAGTTTAGGCGTGATTGAGTAACAGACAGACAGACAGAGTTACTTTCGCATTTATAATATTAGTAAGGATTCTAGTAAAAGCAATACTTGGAAACATCTGTATTATTTTTTTATTATTATTGTATATGAAACTATCGTAGAATAAAGCTGCTGAGTACCCAACAATAACTCTTATAATTTTAAGTAGACACTTATTACTAGATTATCACAGCATAAACAATATAATTTACAGGCAAACGCAACTATACGAAGGTTCAAGGTGCTAACCTTCTAGCGAAGAGACAAGAATCTAGTGTTAAGACGTTCATTAATAAAAAATTGCAATAAAACAATATAAAGATGCATAAAACTGCCATTTAAATAATATTATTTTATTATTAATTTATGTTTTAGCTGTGCCCCGCGGTTTTACTCGCATTGCCTCATTGGCCTTAGCGTGTTAAAATAGAAATAGTCCTAGTAACACTGACAGAATTTGTCAAATCGGAATCGTAGTTCCTACAAGCGTGTTCAACGAACCAACAAACAAGCTTCTTAATATTAGTATATTTTAAACTTTAAACATGCAAAATGAGATTATTATAATATGCAACCTCATTTTTTTACTCAAAAACATTTGCCTACCTTAACTTTTTTCATAAGCATGATTTCAACTAAGAAGCCATTTTAGGTTCAAATGATGAACACTTTCGGAGTAACACTAGCAAAATTGGTGAATGTCCACAATCCACATATACCGGTATATCTTAACATTCACAAATATCGGACATTCAAAGTCACATAGATATCTATACGAATATTAAAGCTGAAGAATTTGTTTTTTTTTTTTGTTTGTTTGAACGCGCTAATCTCAGGAACTACTAGTCCGATTTGAAAATTTTTTGGTGTTAGATAGGCTTCTTATCTAGGAAAGATAGGCTATATTAAAGCTATTTAAATCACGCTAAGACCAACAAGAGCTGAGCATACTACGGTTAAAACCGCGGGGCACAGCTATAGTAGGTATAACTATACGATTCATCCAAAATAAGTACTAAAAATAAACATATCGGTCGGTTGAATCGCACAAAAATTCCACCAGAACACGTAGTACCTACATAGTACCTCAATGACCAGAACTTGTTTTTATCGAATAAAGCATACCTTGTTGATATTTATAACTATAAGTTATTTATAAGTCGTAACTTTAAACATTTGAATCCACCTCTAAAAGGCCAAGGGCAATAACGTTGATATTAGTGGTCAATAAAATTTACCTGTCAGATCTAGGTTCATATAAAAAGTTATTCGCCATTTAAAAAAAATGTGAAAAATCACCTAAAAAGAAAATGAGTAAATACAACACGTGGACCATTTTTATTGCAGAAGAATTTTTTTCAAAAATAATAATAAAAGTGACTATTTGTAATTCGCCGGTTATTACGCAAGAAGAAAGAATTGTAACCTTTCCGTTCAGTCAACTAAACTAGATCAGAAAAATAATCCTACTACCGTAGTATATAATTATTAGTCTGTGCTACTACTATTTTAGAGGCGAAAGTTTGTAAGTATGGATGTATGGATGTGTGTTACTCTTTCACGCAAATACTACTGAACCGATTACAATGAAATTTAGCACACATATAGAGGGTAACTTGGATTAACACATAGGAAATCCCTAGGTTTTATCCCGGAAATCCCACGGGAACGGGAACTATGCGGGTTTTTCTTTGAAAACGCGGGCGAAGCCGCGGGCGGAAAGCGCTAGTACATATTATTAAGTAATTATGTTGATAGGAATACACTACATAATTAAAACTGTGATTCTTAAAAGAGTACTCTATATTATTAAAACATTAGTTATTATATTACAAAGACCATTAATATTTATTTTCAGCTTCTAGTAACAAAACCTACACATATACAAGGTCACCATAACAGGAACAATAAAATAATAATATAATAATAGTTTATACACACATACAAAGTCCATGAATACAGGATATTAACAAACTAATTTTTTAAATCAATATGTAACTTGTGACTTGTAAGTCGGATTCAAAATATTACGCCTATGAGGCTATGTTCAAAATAATATTGACACAAACTCAAACATTTATATCTTCAAATAGATTTCACAGTTCACACATAGCGAATAATATAAAATACTGAGAAATCATGACTTCATTATTTACCATAGCACTTTGTTAATAAAACTTTGAACTATATTGCAACTTGCAAGAACGTGGTTTTATTATATTAGATTTCGATTCACTTTTCCGTCGTTCGATTGATCTCAAAATTTGGTAAAAGTGAAGTCCCGTGTCCCCAAGTGGGGTAAGGGGCAGATGCATTATACATATACTTCTGTTCCACTGATCGATTTTCTTTTAGGGACAAGTAGGTGATCAGCCTTCTGTGTCCTGCCAGACCGAGACATTTTTTTTCTTTGTCTCCACCAGTAATCGAACCCAGGACCCCTCGGTTCTACGCTCATGCGTGAACCACTGTACCAAGGAGGCGGTCAAAAATTGGTACCTATTGTTTAATTAATCATATATGACGGAAGAAGGGCCCCAAAGGCTATTTTTAAAAAGAGTGACGTCAGCAATTCTGACGTCACCATCATCAGAGCAGGCGCTCATACTCGAAGTAGAACGCCCGTAGGTATTTTACTGCCTTTTTATTCCACGTCGAAATTACTAATTTTTAGAGAGAGCTCCGAACGCTCCGACGGCCGGCGAGTGAATGTGCTCTGTGCCGTCGGTCGCTCGTATTTAAAGCAAACAATGACTCACAAGAATTAGTTTGAGTGTTGCCACTCGAATTTTCACAATGAATTTTCATCAGTTTTAACAAACATTAATTATTTCGTTAATTTAATTATTTCATTAGTGGTTGATTAACGAATCAACCACTTATTTAAAAAGATCAAAGTAAACTTTAGCTAGTTTTAATTATTTAGTAGTTTGAGGGTAGTCGTTTATCGTCGTTGCGCCGACATATAAAATCTCACATAAAAATATCAAATAATATGATTTCACAAAATAACCTTTCCCAGTTTCAATTTTATATTTTTTTCTGTATGGTTTTTTTTGTATTTTTTTAATAGTATTTAAATAGTCATTAGTCGAATACATACATGGAGCAAGGTTTCATGGTAATGGAAAATCTTGTCACCAACATACTTAAGAATAATTACGTGAAGTCATGTTCAACAGAAAAGGGCAAAAAAAAAGAATTTCAATCACCTTCACCTCTCAATACTGTCATTGTTCAAGAGTCAAGAGTCAAAAAGAAAGGTCATGGAACTTCCTCGTACGGAAGAAATTTAAAGAAAATAAACACTGCAATATCGTAAATGTTGTTAAAAATATAATAATTTATAAATTCACTGGATTGAAAATGAAAGAAAAATCTCCATAATTTCTAATATTATAAATCTGATGAGTCTGTTTGTTCGCGCTAATTTCAGGAAACACGGGCCCGATTTTAAAAATTATTTCACTGTTATATAGACCATTTATCGAGGAAGGCTAAAAAAAGAAAAGCTATAATATAAGAGAGTAAAACCTCAGGACATAGCTAGTAACTCATGGGGCTCTTGTACGGATGACGTATAAATAATAGAAAAAGCCTCTATTATGCTTCGCAGAGTAATAAAATGATACATAAACATTTTTTTATTTGAAATAAAATGGAAATAATTCATTAATTAAATAAAATGAGGAGATTAAATATTCACAAGAATAATTAAATATTTTTTGTATAATAAAAAGCTTTTTGTTGGTAAAGTGTAATTAATTTATTACCGAGCAGGTTTTCTTTTATGATTTCCACGTCTAAAATAGATACAATATATTTTTTAGACTAGTGTTGAGTTTTGAGTCACGTTTTCAATCATATGTACATGTAAATTGTAATTTAACAATGGTGATGATCTCAGAAGTTTTTATAAAGATTTACGTTTTAC
>CAJQZN010024076.1:0-15479 GCA_907164685.1 Colias eurytheme | reverse complement strand
CCCAAGTTTTTGAAAAAAGCTGATATTTTGACGGGTGACTTTTCGATTGAAAATTAGGTTGTTTTTTTGGTATTAATTCAAAATAAGGCGAAAAAATAAATATTTTCAATCAAATAAATTACAGTGTAACTATTTGGGACATAATAAAGTAAGTTTCCACCAAATTTCGTAGAAAAAAAATAAATTTTGAAGTAGATAAAAATAAAAGACCAAAAACTTGGTTTTTTGAATTTTTCACCTAAATTTTGAGGTTATGTGAAAAAATTGTGAATACAAAAGTTGTAGAACTTTTAATTACCTACAACTTTGTCATTGAACTTTTTTCCGTAGGAATTGTAGTTTTGTCGGAAATCGAGAGAAACCATTTTTTTCTCTTAAAAGCTCCCCCCTCCCACTTCCCGAACTTGGATTGACCGTAATTTATTTTTCCTTTTATTTTCATCATATTCCCCTCCTTTTCTAATGGGTTTCATCCGACTGCGATTTTATTTTGTTTCAAAAATTATCTACTCTAGTCTATACACTATCAAAGTAAAGTCAATACTGAATACAGATACTGAATAATGTTTGAAAAGAACCGCGAAAGTTACTCTGTATGTCAGATGTCACTTACCTCCACTTCGCTGAATGGAGTCGTCTAAAATTGGATATACATATATGTATAAACTAGATTTCCGCCCGCGGCTTCACCCGCGTTTTCAAAGGAAAACCCGCATAGTTCCCGTTCCCGTGGGATTTCCGGGATAAAACCTATCCTATGTGTTAATCCAAGTTACCCTCTATATGTGTGCTAAATTTCATTGTAATCGGTTCAGTAGTTTTTACGTGAAAGAGTAACAAACATCTATACATCCATACATCCATACATCCATACAAACTTTCGCCTTTATAATAGTATTAAGATTAAGTTAAGACGGAACCGTATAGGAGTATATAATAAACATTGTACTATTTGTTGTTAAAATATTATGGTAGTAGGTAAGTAAATAGTAAACACATTAAATACATATATGGTATTTCCCCTTGAAGTGCCATACGATAACGTGAAATGAACGAGCGAAGCCGCGGGAGAAAAGCTATACATTTGATGAAATACTTAGTTAAACAAAGATTCCAAAATATGTAAATTTTTCCAATATGTAATAATTCGTCAATTGAAATCTACTAGCCGATCTTTTTTATTAGGGTTCCGTAGCCAAAATGGCAAAAACGGAACCCTTATAGTTTCGTCATGTCCGTCTGTCCGTCTGTCCGTCTGTCCGTCTGTCACAGCCGATTTACTCGGAAACTATAAGTACTACAGTGATGAAATTTGATGGGAATATGTGTTGTATGAACCGCTACAAAAATATGACACTAAATAGTAAAAAAAAGAATTGGGGGTGGGGCCCCCCATACATGTAACTGAGGGATGAAATTTTTTTTTTTCGATGTACATACCCGTGTGGGGTATCAATGGAAAGGTCTTTTAAAATGATATAAAGTTTTCTAAAAAACATTTTTCTTAAAGTGAACGGTTTTTGAGATATCAGCTCTCAAAGTCGTAAAAAGTATGTCCCCCCCCCTCTATTTTTATAACTACGGGGTATAAAATTCTAAAAAAAATAGAGGTGATGCATGCTAATTAACTCTTTCAACGATTTTTGGTTTGATCAAAGTATCTCTTATAGTTTTTGAGATAGGTTGATTTAACTGTAATTTATTATATTTGCTGCTACGGAACCCTTTGTGCGCGAGCCCGACTCGCACTTGGCCGGTTTTATTTTTTTCGAAATTGAATAAAAAAGATTAGGCCTTCAAATCTTGAAATATTATTCAAAAATGTAGCACCACAGTCCACAAGCTCAGAAAGCAGTTTGACGTGATGATAAAAAATAATGTGAAATGATCGGATATTGGGAGTATTTTACAAAAAAATTATAATCAAATATATTATGTATATTGATTTAAATCCACTTACTTAATATAAAAAAATGTGTGCATGTACTAGTGTACACACGTAAGAAGTGAAACTTCTTTATGACCTTATGTTTCAAAAAATATTTAATAATTTACTATATTATGCAACTTTACAGAAATACGTCGAATCACGCGTGGTAGGGATATGAAAAAGATGGCGCGTAACGGAAAAATGTCACGCGTAACGAAAAAATGTTACACTAAATTTTTTTCCAACCCCTATAAAGAAGTTTCACTTCAAAATTCTCGTGTCGCGGAGTTTGAAGTTAATCTCCTCCGAAATGACTTGACCGATTCTGATGCAATTTCGTATGCCTATTGGGTAGATCGCAGAATCGGACTACATCTATTTTTCATACCCCTTAAAGAGTAAGGCAGTCTTCGCTAATCTCAGGAATCACGGGTCCGATTTGAAAAATTATTTCACTCAGATAGTCTATTTGTCATTCATAATGCTAAGACCAATTGGAGCGGAGCAATGCAGGTAAAACTGCGGGGCTCAGCTAGTTTTGTAGGTATAGTATTAAAGTTTAAAATCAAACACTAGAAAAGATTAAGATTTCTTTCGATTTGAAAATAATCAAACTAAAGCTTTTAAGAAAGCTGTTTGACAAGTCAATAAAAAATTATGTGAAAACAAAAGATGTGAGATTTTTTGTCATTTGTGATAAAAAAAACTGTGTCATTTGAGTGACGTAATAATTATAAACAAAAGACGACGGAATTTTAACCTAGTTTGTGACATTTTTAACAACTATGTATATGTAATCTTTAAACTTCATAATACGTCGAAATAAAAATAAATAGTTCTTTTCTTTGACAAAAGTGCGTAGCTTTTTTATTTGTAATTATAAATATCGTAAACATTTCACTCCTAATGCAGTTTGATAAAAATGATTTACTCAAAAACGGCTGCACCAATTTTTATGATTTTAATTTATTGCCTTTTGGTATAGGAAATTATTGGATTTGTCTGCGCGGGGATAAGAATACGCATAAGATCGAGTACATTTTAATTTTTTAACATCTTTCGAAGGTAATTCGTTTGCGATGTTTAGAGAGGCGAACAGTCAAGGCTTAAAAATATGAAAGGTTAAAAATAATAAAGGTTGTTCTATTATACTCTGAAGGTCCTATGGCCCCTTATTGGGGCATGGGACAGATGATTTTGATAATATTATTGCTTTGGACTGAAAAATTACTGTATTAATCTATATCTATACTTCTATACTAATATTATAAATTATAAAGAGGAAAGGTTTGTAATTAGTAATGACTAATTATGTATGTATGTATGGTTTTCACGCATAAACCTCTCAACCGATTTTGATGAAATTTGGCACAGACAATCTTTAGACCCTAAGAAAGAACATAGGCTACCTTTTATTGCGAAATATGTACCACGGGCGATGCCGGGACGGACCGCTAGTTGAAGATATAATGGGGTCTATCACATGCATCGAATTTATTATCGTATTTTTTATATTTTTTTGTAAAAAGTTATTTTCACATTGATGTTATATTATTTAAAATATTATTTAAATGGAAAATAATCAGATACGATAAAATAATGCCTCTCAAACAAATTTATACAAGACTAGCTGTGCCCCGTGGTTTTACCCGCAGGTCTTAGCGTGATGATATATAGCGTATGTCCTTCCTCGATAAATGGGCTATCTAACACCGAAACAACTTTTCAAATAGGACCAGTCGGTGCTGAGATTAGCGCCTTCAAACAAACAAACTTTTCAGCTAGATTTAACGTATTATATTATGTCTTAGATAATGTTAAACGGTGTTTACAATTTTACAGTGGCATATACATTTTGATATTTATCTGTGTGTTTGACCACGTATTTCTCAGAAACTAGACGGTGGATTGTTACCGTTATTTTGTACACGGAAGAGCAGCTTTAAATATATGAAGCTGCTATGTTTCAAAATATTATATGAAGTCAAATAATTGTATAAGGTTTACTTCGTTTCTTTGTATTATACAATAGTAGTAAATAATACATATGTATGTAAGTATTTCTATAAATTATTGTTCCTTCAAGTTTTGCATTTGTACCAATTTCTAATTAATTAAAACGAATCAATCTTTGACAAATTATTTTCGTTTTTAACACCACACTCATATATTTTCCTTATTCGTATAAAATATTTCTCTTAGGGCTGATTTTTCAATGCTTGGATAAAACTTATCCGTCCAATAAAGTATTACACGATAATTTTAAAATGTCACGTAAACTGTCAAATACGGGCAATTAGAATACGTTTTTAAAATGGTAGTTTTATACATTATTCGACGAATAGGTAAGTTTTATTCAAACATTGAAAAATCGGCCCTTATACTTACACGATACTCCATTGTTTAATCTGTTTGTACCAAAACAATGTTCATGCACAGATAATTTCGTAAACAAATACGAAAATAGAGCGAGCGAATATACGCATTTAAAAAAGGAACTCCGAATAGAATGACATCCGCTGAAGCACGCGTCAAAAAAGGTCTTATAAACTTGAAAAAGGAGAAAAAAAAGCGAGTCCGCGACGCGGTAAAAATCGCAAAATTATCCTTGGAATAAAATAAAATGCGGCGGGGTTGTGTGCGCGCGTGCACGTACGTACACGGTGCGTCTGTGTGGGTGCGCTATAAAACTGTCGCTGTGTGAGTGCACAAATAAATGTAGGTGAACGGTACGTAGGTATATCGTGGTACAGTCGAGGTGAGAATGCTAATTAATTAATTAGATTTTTTTTTGTTTTTGTGGTACAGTGGTAAGTCTTTGTTTCTGTTGAGGAACGTAAATACAAGTAGGATTTTCAGAAGTTCTGTATTAATATAACATATGTATATGTATATGTAATTTGTAACTACATTCTTGCAAATAAATATAATTTGAATTTATATCTATGTGTTAGCTTTAGCATACAAGTAAATGAACCTTATATTGGGTGTTGAAAATAGTTTTATGTAACTAATAATAAACGTGAAAAAAAAATGTAAATCAAATGTGAATAGGCACCTTCTAGGTAAACATGTTCCAACCTAAGACGCGTTGTCACTTACCATCAGGTGAAACAGCGGCCAAATGTTTACCTATTCATGAAAAAAAAAAAACATCTATAATGATTGCGTTAAAAATAGTTTTATCTCTAATGTTCGAGATTAAAGTATTGAATAATAAATAGACTCCTTATCTGTTGTTGTTAAAATGTGTAATTGCTATGTAGTTAGTTTCCTAAAATAACTGTACTGGTAAATAATACAATTAAAATATTTATGTAACTTCTGTTTGAGATTAGAGTTGTTATTTTTATAAGTGTCTATTTATAGTTACGCATATTTATCTCTACCAGAATATTTTTAACTACCTATGTACTTACACTTATAAGTTCTCAAACGTTGAGTTGCATCTAAGCCAAAATTTGTATGTAATTAAATCGAACGAATCGAATTTAATTAAAAACAACGTAAATTGATGAATTATGAAACACAATGAAAGGCAGATGAAAAGATAATAGTAAACATTTTAAAATTGAATAAAGTTTGTACTAAATAAATTAAATATACATATTTTGTGGACAAGTTAAAAGGACGATAATTAAATCGCTCTTTGAAAATAATTACGCTTATAACAATTATTTAGTCTGTTTGATAAACATAATTAGGTTTGCAAATAATTTCAGTGCCTAGAGTTTTAATTGGATTATTGTAATATTTCTTATTATATTAGAATTGAAAAGAAATTAGGCCTTTTCTATTCTATACTTAAGAAAAAATAGCTTGATCCTTTTAATTACTTTTTTAATTGCTTATTAATGAGACTATACTATAAGTTATATACAAAGTTGAAAAGGTATGGAAAAGAGACGTTTTCTTTCAAAGAAAAAAAATAACAATTTCGTAGCAGTCATGTTAATACAAACTATTTCATCTGCTCATTTATTTATTTTTATTGCATTATAATGAAATTTTTAAATTATGATTTAATCTAGGTATACTAATATTATAAAGCTGAAGAGTTTGTTTGTATGTTTGAACGCGCTAATCTCGGGAACTGCTGGTCCGATTTGAAAAATTCGTTGTTAGATAGCCCATTTATCGAAAAAGGCTATAGGCTATATATCATCATGCTAAGACCAATAGGAACGGAGCTTCGGGGCTGAAACCGCGGAGCGCAGCTAGTATGAAGTAAGAATCATATTATTTTAAAGAACGCGAATCAATGGTGGATAGGCTTTGAATTAAATTGGAAAACAAAATAAAACATTCTAACTAATTATTATTCGTCGCAGGATATTATTTTAATGAACGTGGCATTCATGTTATTGTTATAAAAATATTTGCGGTTATATTACGCAATTCTCATCTTAATTGTAGCAACAGGAAAACCATTCTATATAATTTATAATAACGTTATTCTTCGTTTTGGCGTCGTTTTTGTATAGTACACGGTGAAGCCCGTGACTTCGTGCACGTGGAAATAAAGTACTTATTTATGATAATATAGAAATAAAATTAATAAATAATAAACTATACATTTATGTATTAAAATTTTAATTTATTCAACTCGCAGAAATCTGTTCTCAAATTCTTTAAACCGTTTTTAGCATTATTGCAAGAAATAGACAATCAGACAAAATTTTCAAATAACATTTTGGAGTCCTTTTATCCACCTTTTCATACTCTTACTAAATTAATCTGACTGTATTAAATAAAATAATATATTGTATGTACCTATTGTGATGAGGATAGTTTAATTTTTTGTCATGGTTTTGTGGTAAATAATTAATATGTCTATTCATGATCATACAGACAAATAATTGAATACTTGTTGTATTAATACTGACGTACATTATTTTTACGACAACAGGGAAAAACGTTCTACTATAATTATAACCTGAATTAAGAGCAGATTAATATTTGTATTTGATAACTTTGATAGCAGTTATAAATAATAAACAATTAAACTGAACAAAACATTCAACCAATCTACGTCCATTTATTTATACAAACTTAGTATTAGCACGAGAAATTACAAAGATAGACAGCATAACTTCAAATTCAAATGTAAACAAACAAAGTTTGGAAATTCGTCGGCGACTGTACGCGCCCACCCCGCGCCTATCTACGTATAGTTATGTACACGACGGTACCGCTCCGACCAACCTCCGCTGACCTCCCGCGGCCCGCGCGCGTACTACGATCACCCACATACAAACGGCCCAGGGGTGACATTACGCGGCTCAACACGCGCCGGTCGCTGTATACCTACATAAGTAAAGACTGGAGTGAGACGCCACTCCGTACTCGAGTGTCGTCTGCCAGCGCGCCCCGATCAAAATCATTCCAAATTTCGAATTCGCTATTTTGACGTTAGAATTTCACGTTCTATTTGACAATTATGTTGAATGTTCGCACAGATAAAATATTGCAACGCAATGACACAAAGACGTTGTATGTGCCAGTTTTTTGTGTATGATTTATGACAGGTTTTTATATTAATTTTTTTACGAAAAATCGTTGCCAAGTTCAAGGTGTTAATAGTAATTTATTTTTTGCGATACACCTGAACTCGGAATTATTCGAATATGTTATAAATATCTGGGATGTTCAAATCCTGTTTTGGAATTTTGAACGAGCATCGGTGTTTAGTGTTCATTTCGAGATAAGGTGTTGATATAAATAGTATTTACTATTTAAGCATATTACAGTTTAGCATATTTTCATCTCCTTTATATTTAATCTGATATTAAATCATATATAGTAAAATAGTAATAAATTAAGAAGTTTTTCAGCCCATCCCTAAAGGTGGTGACCACTTAACATCAGGTGGCCCACCTGCCCCTTTGCTTGCTCTGACATAAGAATTAAAAACAAATCCCTAAAGGAATAGGGATTGGCTGAATAAGTTGCTTTGCTTAGGAAAGCATTGTGGCTTTGTTTTTGAGACCTATTTAATTATTTAATTAAACTCAAATCTAATACATAATATTATGAGGTTTGAATTTTATCTGGATAGCAAAAGACCTTGCCCTTATTATTCCTATATTCATCACTATATTAAGGTACTAAGAAGTGGTACCTTCGTATACTTATGCATAGTTATTAAAGGTGACTAAGAAACGCACGCAACTTCGTTCGCATTTTTTTAGTAACCCTGTATTACCATTTTTTAGATGTGAAGCTTTTCTAATCCCATATAAATAATAATAAATAACAGCGCTCTGCTTGTGAAAATTTATTTAAAAATTAAAATATAGCTTAGTTTTAGCAGGGCCCAGACGTTTCAGAGACTGGATAGAAAAGGCTTTTAAACCGAATTTGTTATGATTTTTTAAAATTTTATTTAAGTTAGTATTATAAAATCAAACCTACTTTTAAATTTACGTGACGTAGCCGTCGTCACACTAAGTACCAGGGTACCATAACCTCTAAGGAGTTTTACCAACACTGAAAAATCCAAATTGAATACCAAAGCATTTAGCACGTAGCGCCCGTACCAGGAGACCAGCGTCGTGAGGGGGTGGGCTGAACCACGTGGTCGCACACACATTGATACGTGTAGCTTATATATGTGTACGTGTGTGTAACGCTCTAATAAATAAAATTATCTAACCCTTGCTTGGCCAATATTTTAATGATGGGTGGTATATTTTGGTGAAAAAACTTGCTTTTTCCAACGGGTGATACCGCGTGACACAGCTAGTCGACCATAAACTTATAATATTTCGGTATTTTTAAGCTAAGCAAATTGCAAGAAGATTGATTTCATTTTATGCTAAAAAACAGTAATGGCTGCTGTACACGAGTAGTGTAAACGTTAGAGTAGCGATATAGTACTACTACTAACTCAAACTCAAACATTTCAATTTGACTTCTTTCAGAAGCACTTTCGAATCGTCATTACATATTACATTACATAATGTTAAAACATTTACCACCGATTCGGAAAGCAATCGAAGAAGGTTTTCTTGCCGTTTCTTCTAGGAGAAGAAACGGCAAGAAACTCCATAGTTGCTCTTTAAAAATTTCTTTTAAAACTAGTATGCTAGTTCACTCTACCCGTTTACTCTATACCCGTGTACAGCAGCCATAAAAACATATTTATTGCATAAGATCTTTTTATTTATTATTTTCGAATCTATATTAACACTAGCGGTCCGCCCCGGCTTCGCCCGTGGTACCTACATGTTTAAACTATCCTATCTCTCAAGTTGGATCGAACTGCACATGGTGTGCGAATTTTATTATAATCGGTTAAGTGGTTTAGGAGTCCATTGAGGACAAACATTGTGACACGAGATTAATATATATTAAGATTGATAATGTGAAAGTAACTTTGTTTGTTACGCTTTCATGCTTCAACCGCTGAACCGATTTTGATGAAAATTTATTTGTAAGGAAGGTATTATTTGGAAGGTTTTTGTAAAGAAAACAATACTTTATGTGAGATAAATAGGTAATGATTAATGAATATGTGTCATGCGATAAATTTAAGTACGAAGTGACGCCGCGGGTAAAAGCTAGTGGTAGAGCTATACATTTTCTACCTAAATTATTCTTAACTATGCCCGTGACTTTGGCCCTTGGGTTTCCGTGTTAATTCGAACTATTTTTCCGAGAGGAAAGATGCATTACACCCCTATTTTGAATAGTCATGTACCTAATCCATACTAATATTATAAATGCGAAAGTAACTCTGTCTGTCTGTCTGTTACTCAATCACGCCTAAACTACTGAACCAATTTGCATGAAATTTGGTTTGGAGATATTTTGATACCCGAGAAAGGACATAGGCTACCTTTTATTGCGAAATATGTAGGTACCACGGGCGAAGCCGGGGCGGACCTCTTGTAATCACTAAAAGCGACATGCGACAAAGGTTGAAAAAAAGTAGACTTAGGTTTTAACTTAGTACTTAACAACTTACATAGATGGCGCTAAATCGAAATTTGTCACGAAATTCATTTTTTCATAGACTTAAAAACATCGTTAATAGCTGAAAATATTTCTTACATCCGACGATTTAATCATTTTAGGTATAGATAAACTAGCTTTCCGCCCGCAGCTTCTCCCGCACGCTAAAATTTTAAATATACTCAAACCTTCCACGTTCATTAAAAAAAACAGAATGAAAATGAGGCCTTAGTTTTTGAGCTTATTTTTTTTATTAAGTATATTGCAGAATTCCTCTAACATCAGATCGGATTTTTATGAATCTTACTTCATAGTTGTAGGCGACATAATTTAAAAACAAATTAAATTCTCGTAATAGTGGTAGGAATGTAAATGACTTACCTGCTTTCCTGGTTAAGCCAAAGTTGAAAATAATAATACAAAATGTATGTCAAATCGTCTGTTTGTCGAGACTCGAGATTGACATCGCGACCCACCCTCGCACCCCCGCACGTGCGCTGTGACTAGGGAATGCAATCCGGATTACCCGAAATCCGATAAATCCGGATTTTGCTCGAATTTAAATAGGCTTTTAAATCCGGATTTAAAGAATGGAATCCGGATTTTTCGAACATATTAGCACAGTATTACAATATTTATAGGTTCTAATGTTTCTTGCGTTAGACGATAGATGGCACTGTAAGTGCATCCCGTTCCCGCGCAAGCAGTCGAATTTGGCGCGAATCGCGACACATCGCGAAGCGGGCCTTGAAATAATACGTTTGAATTTAGATCTTATCACATTGCATTACTGTTGACTTTTGTTTACAACAATTTATCACCATTCGAAGCGTCGACTGGAACGTATTTCAGCTTACGCAGCTTCGAGTATTCGAGTGAAGACAGGCTAAGTAATGGAGTAGCTTCCATTTATAATGTTTTATTTTAGCTATGATTACTAAGTATTTTTTTTTTAACTTTGTAGAATCTTGTTTATTGAAGTTATACTTTGTGTGTAGTTGTGTTCATGAAAATTTGAATTTTGTTATTACTGATTTTGATAAAAATAAGAACTCTGATGGAAAGACTGTCATCATTACTAATAATAAAGAATGAAAAAGCAAAATAGGATTTTGCTTACTGATTTAGAAAATTGAAGCTGTTTCGTTTTAATATGTTTGTATATGATGAAAACTCTGTTTGCAATTTATGTTGTTTCTATTATCTAAGAAAATATTAAATGTTTTGTTATAATGTTTATGTCTGATGGATGTGACAAGGAGTCTGCTTTATGTTTTTTCTTTACCAAAGTGTAAAAGTTTTTATTTTATTAGAATTTATAGAGTTTGTCTAGTTAATTTCTAGGTATTGAAAAATATAAATACATTTGATTTCACTAAGATTCATGTTTTTTATTAAAGTGAAACTTTTATTACATCGTCTCAAACTTTTTGGTCTGTGTAGCGCATGTCGCGTGTATCACGGCTGCCGAGTAGGTATACCTACTCGGCAGCCGACCGACACGCGACATGCGCTACACAAAGCAGTGTTCGGAACCGTTCGAACAGTTTCACTTTTACCGTGCTTTCATAAAACCACACAACTTTTTTGATTTTACATAATAATAAACGTTTCAAACGGAAAAGTCAAATTTTTCATTCAAAATCCGCTAAATCCGGATTCTCCGGATTATTGTATAAATCCGTTTTTCAAAATCCGGATTTTGTAAAGTAAACGGATTTGCATTCCCTAGCTGTGACGTCATCTAAGGGATGCCGTAGTTCTTATATTTATATCCTACTAGCTTCCCGCCCGCGGCTTCGCTCGCTTTGTCTTAAACCTAATAATTAATTATACACTAAAACTTTCCTCTTGAATCTCTGTCTATTAAAAAACCGCATCAAAATCCGTTGCGTAGTTTTAAAGATTAAAGCATGCATAGGGATATACGGACAGAGAAAGCGACTTTGTAGTGATATAGAAATCGTTTAAAATTTATGGGATGTATATATTTAAATTCTCTATATATTTACTTCAATAGTAGTAATAATATAAAGCAGAAGAGTTTTTAGTTTTTTGTTTGTTTGAACGTGATTATATCAGAAATTACTGGACTGATTTCAAAAAATTTTTCAACATTGGATATATTACACGATCCCTAAATAATATCCAAAGACGAAGTTATGTTTGAATATAAACAATATTTTTATTTGTTTACATCCTAAAGATACTTATTACTTATGCTTCTTTACCGAACAACACAGAATATATTTTTCTCAGTTCCGAAACAAGCCGGGACAAGCGCTTAGTATGTTTATGTGTCAAATTTGACATACCCACCACGGCACACCCTTGCAAGTGACGGGTGACCTTGTTTGAATGATGTCTCGTAAATAAGACGACTTAAAATTAGGTAATTGATTTGAATACTAAGTACCTACATAGTTAGTACTTAAGTTGTAGTTCCTGGCTGCACTCGTGAGTCGTGTAAACTAGCTATGCCGCGCGGTTTCACTCGAAATAATCTGTGGGAAAAGACAATATTTCAGTTGCTTGTGTGTTTTTCTGGTGAATGAAGTACATCACTGCTATGTAGCTGTAGGTAGGTATCATCAAAATCGGTCTTCTGGTTTTTGCGTGAAAGAGTAACAAACGCACATCCATACATTCGTAAAAACTTTCGCATTTTTAAGTTATTAGTAGATACTAGATAGGTTGTACTTTAGGGTGTAATCTATTTCTATTATATGTATCATCTGATAAGATGTTTTCTTATGCAAAGTGGCATACATCTTTCTAAAAAAAAAATTATAAATTGCCTCCTTATTGCATCGAAAAGCAAAGTAAAATGAATTACCACCGACTTGGTAAAACAAAATATTATGGTAAGTAGTCAATAAGTTCTTTTTATATTTTAACGGATTTAAACGCGATTTATTCCAACTTCATAAAAAAAATAAAAACCTTATTTAAAAATGCTGTTCGTCTACCTAATTTGTAAAATTTGAAATTACTTTAAAATATAAATAATTACCTGAAAAAATTAAAATATGCCGACCGTACTTTTAAATGTCAATAATAATACAAGATGGCTGACAGAAGACAAGTACACATTGATTTTTCATTTGCGAGCAGAGAGAGACGGGAATACGATAAACTCACGTGTTAGAGCAGGACGCATAAATTATTATTAACAAGGGTGGGCAGTACTGGGCACCCTTATGAATGAAGTTTGAATTTGGCTTATGATCATTCTAAAATTATATAAGTGTTTTGTAATGTTAGTTTGTATGTTTGGTAGTGGATAGTGTAGTAACGGATGGACTAATATGGATCAGGCTTACAATCTTCGAAAGATGAATAGTTATAATTAACACATCTCAAGTTTAATTCCATCAGTATTTACGGCGCAGAGCTTTAGTCAAATATACAAACAAAATAATTTCCAATAGAAGGAAAACTTCTTCTTAGAATGAAATATTGTAAGATTCTACTTATGGTGATTAGTTTTTTTTTAATCGGAGAGAAGGATCAAATTTATAGAATTTAATTGGTGACAGGGAAAACAAATTGATAAAGAAAAAAAAGTTGTTAGAAAAGCTTCAAATTGAAATAATCCAAAAATAAACCAGAACCAAAAACTTCTATCCATGCTCTATGTTTAAATATTTAAACCGCAACTTATAAAAGTTTGCGTTCCAAAAAATAAAAGTTTGAATTTTCAAATTTCGAATTCCGTAAGGTCGTTTCATACACACAGATATAAATAATTGATACAAACGTACATGTATATGCAGCTGTAAGTTTGCATGTGTGCGTGTACTGTGGCTAAGATGTTTTGATCTTGGATTTAAACTTAACTAGCTGCTTGCCTATTTTTTTTGTTTTTCAAAATTTTATCAGTTATTTAACTAATTCCAGTGGAGGAATGGCTGTAGGAAATATCTTTGAAAGTAAGCACGAAATACTTTGACGGTTATCGTATTGGTATTACTATTTTTTGAAAGAGATATTTAATAATTAAAATCAAATTGGTTTCAATGTCCATTTAAATAAGATGCTAAAAAAATATTTACCACGAATATAATAATAAAATGCACAAGAAGCATGTAATCTTCGCTACATCAATTTTAAATTCTTTTCAAATATAATACACTAAATCTTTTTTGCTCAACAACTTCATCGAGATTGTACCAATTTATATAAATACCCGCAATCAACTTTGACAGGCAACATTTCTTAAACGTAAACAAACGTTAATGGGAACGGTTAATCCAATCAACCACGAAGCGCTTGACATTTATTATGGTGTAAATCGCTTTTAAATACAGTCCACTTTGTAACATATTTGTTGAGGATTTCAGTTGTTTAAAAGGCAATTTTTCAATCCTTAGTTTAAAAGTTTAAACTCTCGTAAAGTATTACGACGTCACCTGTAAAATGTCTAAAGGAAATTGATACATTTTATATTTGTTTGTTTAATTCGGTTCACGATTGAAAAGCCCTAAATGTTTATAGTGATTAGTGACGGTATTCGGTAATTAGCTGTAACGTATTTTATTAAATACATTGTAAAGTCACAGATAATATAATACTATAGGGAAAGTTAAACCTAAAATATTATAAGTTCTAAAGGTTTAATGTTTCGACTGATATTTTTTCATAAAAGTATGAGTCGAATATTTGTTTATTAATCACGCTACTGAACTATACAGATAAAGCTTATAGATTTGATTATTTCAGAGACTACGAATACTAAGAATATTTTGATACATCTTAACTGTGTAACCAAATATTGAGTAAATCTATTATTTTTAATTCTGTAATTTTTTTTTTCATAAATGAGATTTTATGTTTCGTTAGACAAATTTATGGATGTTTGTCAATAATTAGTCAACGCTCACAATACTGCGTGATCAAGCTAGTACACACAGAATGAAAGATAATAAAATAAAATATTGCGTAGTAAATAGATGGCCAAGAATAAACTCGACACCCCTACAGTGTTAAAATATTTTGGGCACCACATAATTTGTCGGGTTGTCCTGTTGTGGTTACGTAGTGGTTACCCATCTTGTAACCACTAAACTAAATACTAATATTATAATGAACATGTTTTTATTATGTCCAGACTCCAGAAAAGACTATGTACTAATTAGGAAATCATTGTATAATTAGTTAAACCACCACTAGCTTACCCCCCGCGGCTTTGCCCGCTTTGTCTAAAACATAATAAATTATATACTAAAACCTTCCTCTTGAATCACTCTATCTATTAAAAAAACCGCATCAAAATCCGTTGCGTAGTTTTAAAGATTTAGGGCCTGTTTCACCAGTCACCACCCTCAAGTAAAGTGTCGAGTAGGCTAATCGCCAGTTAAAGTGACCCGTAACTTCAAGTGCGAGTTTCACGACGTCCGAGTAGCACTAATCATAAGATTAACTGACCCGTAACTTACTTGCCACGTCTTCTGCCAATTAGCGTGTTTTACTCGACGGTTAAGTATTGTCTGTTGTCATTTCTTGCATATCACCAACGATTTTTTTGAAATAAACCAATAAAAATGGATTTATTTGATTTAATTGATCATCAGTTGGATGAATTAGAATATTA
>CAJQZN010024063.1:0-18089 GCA_907164685.1 Colias eurytheme | reverse complement strand
TGAGGTTGGCTTTGGCTGTTAGGTGTTATACAGCCATGACACCCCAAAAATTTTTGAATAAATAGATAAGTAGCTATAAAATAAAAATAGGTAAGTAGCTGATATCCTTCCGTATAATAAATTTCTTATAAAAGCTAGTCATAGGATTATAAATAACAATGCTGCTACGCGTATTTCCAAACTATACATAGCCAGAACGCAACCATAGGAAACTGCTCGTGTATACTTTGTAATGCTGTTTTTAAGTTTGTTATTACAATATATACACGAATTTTGCGTACTGATCGTGTATACTTTGTAACGCGGATGTTTGCTTCTTCGTTCCAAACTATACACGATCAGTACGCAAAATATTTATAACTATATATAGCTACTACACAACTTACGCTTGAGCGAAATAATAAATATATAGGCAATCAAAGACTTGTACACTTGTACAGCTTTATCTATCTACTCTTATTCTTCTTGATAGATTCAGTAAAATATGGAATAAAAATATTAATAGGTAAGCTTAGAAAAATAAATAGGTAACAGATATAAGGGTTACCTATGGGTTAGGTTAGGTTCGTGTTTTTTTACTACACAAAAATAGGAGCCCCGCTTCGCGGGGCTCCGTCGGTCGCCTCGAAACCGTCTTCTTCTGGACTTATTAGATTCTTACATTTTAGCACTATTGTCAATTGTAAGTCGTCGTGTAGTCGGGAACGAAGACACAAGCATCCTCGATACAAAAAATATACGATCAGTTCGCAACATTATATACACAATACACATGCATTTTAATCATAGATTTCAAAACAGCAATACAATAATATAAACGCGAGCAATGGAAAGACGCCGCGCCGCGCTTACTCCGAAACATACACGATTAGTCCGCATGCGTACTGGCGCTGTATATTTTGGAGTGCTAGTCTTACTTACTTCACTACAAAATATACGCGAGTATTTGCGTACTACTGCTGTATAGATTGGAAGAACTTTGTAAAAAAGTTATTTCCAAACTATACGTGATTAGTTTCACACCGTTGCGTACTGGCCTTGTATAGTTTGGAAAGACGCTGCTGCTACCAATATACAAAAATATCATCAAGTCATAGATCAGAAGTCCAAGGTGTAAATAAGTTATTTTTATATTATTTGCTTAAAATTTAAATTGCCTTATCAAATTTATGTAAAATAAATAACATAAATTTGATAAAACCCAGGAAAAAACGTATTAGTATGCAAATTACATGACATAAATATTGAGCCGTTTCAATTTAAGTCCAAAAATAAAACCGTAAAGAGTAGGTATAATATTTGGTTTTTAATAAATTAAAATGTCAATAAATATATTTAAGTCAATAGTCATTAAATATGTTACTTTGAATTAAAATCTGGCTTCCACTTACCAATCATTATCTTTTCATCTACACACATAAATTGTAACGAACCTTGTTTTTTGGCAAAATTATTTCAACCAGTCTTCATTATGGATGAATTATAAGTCTTCTGGTCACGTACGACTCGTAAATTTTACACCTAACTGATCATTAATTAACTACAAGAAAAACACTATCAAAATCAATAATTAAAATACAGCGTAAGAACATAATAAAAGGTCGGTAAGATATTTAACTGAATAACTGTGAACAATTCTTGCGAAAATTACAAGCCGAGAATACTAAATAAAGAGTAAAGAATCAAGGTTTTAGTTGTTACTGCGGCATTGTTGACATTCCCTTTTTTGTGATTAAAGAAAAGCATTTTTGAACAATGACTAGCTGGTTATGATAAGTCATATTTAATAAGAATAATTTCACTTAAACCTAAATAACGCGTTATTAAAATCCTCTGCTTATTAAAGTTTTGTTTTCATATCAGACTTGTATTTCTTTTCATAAAAGTATATGAAAAAAAAGGATTAATAAAAATAATCTAGAATCTAAAACAATCATGTTTGTGCCAGACGGCCTTTTATTACTTGAACAATAAAATGACTTCTCGGATAGCACTCTTGTATCACTTGACATACATTTAAAAACAGATATTACTTCAAACGTGAGGCCATCGAAACAAAAACTTTATTTCCATTAACATTTACTCCAATAACATTCAGCGAACTCATTATTTTTAACTTTTCACTACCTACTTAGTTAATGTTAAAAAAATTGACACATTACTGCACGAAAACGTATAAAAAGGAGAAGAAAAATAGACAAGTCTCGAGATTAAGATATGCTGTATTTGGTCATAGTTCCCAATCCAAGCTTCTTCGGACAAAAAGAAAAGAATAAAACAATACCAACTGTAAATAGTGGAATTCAGAAGCTATGTTTGTAAATGTAACCTTAAAAAAGAGTAAAACTTTATACTGTCCAGATGGAAAGAGCTGTTTCACATAGCGTACATTATTCAATCGACAGTAATCAATATGCAATTGCAATTATAAATCTAAACGTTAACAGAATGCAGTAGCACTTAATTTACAAACATTCTCACAATATTTTCCCAAACAACGACTCCTTTAAACAAAGACTACCGCATCTTCTGTTTAAAACAAAACAACGCAATATTTCACGTGCGCACATATAAAGATGCCAGAGCTCTTAAATCGAAGAACATGCAATAAATTTCACATTAAAATATCTCCGCACTATGTATTGTTGTAGTTACATAGCACATAAATATACTAAAGGCAATTTGGAAAACAAGATTTCTCTCATAGCCTTCTTTGGGTTTCGAAAACTACGTTGTTATGTTGAATTTCCTCTTCATTGAGTTTATTTGTTTAACGCGTTCAGACTTTCACAGCGTTACATTAGAGATATGTGTGAACAAGGCCCTTGTAAATTTCCATAAAAAATCGGAACAAACAATGTGGAAAATTCTTGTATAATGCTTTTAAATTGATACATAAATTCATAGATAGGATAATCGTTTGTTTATCTTATGGCAAATGTATTTGGTTTTATAATAGCTACCTTTGTACCTATCTTTAAAAATTGAACGACTGTTTTAATAATTTAATAACAATGATATATTTATTTATTTAAGGAACATTAAACTATTCGCCTCAGCCCTCAACACACACTTATATTTTTTCGCTTTTCTATAGACTGTGTTGTTTACATTTGGTTTCACTATCGTTTCAGACCAACATATACCTTTCATTCATTTCAACCAAATTCGTTGAGTATTTTAACACAAAATAGCAAGAAACATCCTCACATCCATTAAATATATTTACACCAAGCCCCACTTATAGAATAACCTTCTTTCACGGAACAATTAAAAATAATTGTTGCGTCCTTTCTTTAATGAATACAAGATAACTAATAACTTGTCTTACACTTTCCACACCACGAGACATAGGTACCTACGTAGATAATTATGCAAATGTATAATTTCTGTCTTTGAAGGCAAGCACTCGGAAACATTTCCAGTATGAAACTGTTTAATTGGTCTCACTTATATGTTTATGTACTAGTTGAACATGATAATTAGAGTACCGTAAAGCCTAAATAGAAACTGGCAGATACATATTCATTCAGATCGTTAATTTTTATACTGTAAAAATGTATGTGTTTATAATTTTTTGTAACTGACTGACAGATGGTGAACAGAGTATTGATGAAGATACAATTTTACTCAAGCTATTTTTAGTGTTGTTGAAAAGATAGGAACCTAGTCCAAGAAATTTTCTAAGTTTAAAAAACTCAGTCACATTTTCAGAATAGTCAACATACGAGTACATTCAGCGGCTTGGTTTTAGTAAATTAAAGAATTGAGAGACTCATTTAATTGGTTCCATAGTAATTAAACAAATATTAGTGGATTACTGAATCATTAGGAGACGTCATTGCGCTTTTTATAACACTACCTATTAAAAAAGTAGATACGTTTAACGTAAGAACCAAATCAGGCTTCATGCCCATTACACTAAACTGACTTAATTTTAACTTATGTTAATCAAATGAACCTCATAACACCTTTCCATATTACTCACACTGTAAAACCTTTATGGAAATTTAGGGTAATATAATCAGGAATCTATAAAAGGCAAATTGTAGCATGAATCTTATTAAAAGACAAGCTAAGCTTATCGTATGTATGTTAACATTCAGCTATTGTTATATAAATGGCATTTAATTGAAGACTAGAATATCATTGAGCGGCAACATCAAAGCGTTAAGGAAAAAAACATTTGTCTTAAATCGTGTAAAGAATTAACGAACGTTATTGAGAGCAGTAAAAATGTCGTAAAAAACGAGGTTCATTTAGTAGATCCAGTACGCTCCTAGAATAAGGACGACCAGAAAGGTTGCCTCAATGTCTCCGATTACGCAGTTTTGACAATATTTGGAACTGCTAATAAATGCTAATACGGTGCCATGGGAACTTTGGATTGTATTTAGTATGATGATGATAACCCTCTAAGCGTAATTCGAGTATCACGACACATTTCTAATCTTTTTAACGTTATTTGCAATCCTTCACGCATTATACATTACAACTTGAATGATAGGCCAAATTTGAATATATTATACAGAACAGTTTTCTTACTTTGATTGTTTTACACAAAGAATAATTCAGATAGGTATAACAAATAGGTTAATTTTCTCAATAGAAAATAAATTTTGAATCAGTAGGTACCCAAATAATAATTTCTTGTGCCATAAACGCTGCGTTTCTCTGATTCACAACAATCTAACGAAATTGATGATACTTCTCTAATTTCTTCAGTTTACTCTCCATATTTTCTTTCAACAGGATGAAAATCACAACTAGAATCTATATAATAAACAAGTCGAATATCTTCGTTATCTGATTTTTAGTTTTTACACACTTAGGCATGACGTCTAAAATCTATAAATGAATCGATTTTCTTTAATGTATTATAAATTATAATACCTATATCAATTTACCCGTATGAGATCAAATTTCTTACCACACCAGGGTTACGAAAGTTCTGGTTTAGTTTAAATTCGTATTAGCATGAAGGACGCATAATTACCAAAACTAGATTTCCCGCATGATGCCTCTCCGCATACTAATAAGTACTTTTAAACTTTACGACATCGTTTACGATATTATCACTCTTTTTTGGATTGACGACGATAAAAGTTCTATCGCGTCGCGAATTTTAATTGGCACTAATTTTGTCATTGACAAATTGCTTGTGACTTGTTAAAGGACATGAGTAGAAATACACAAGTAGCGATTGAAATTTAAACAATTTCATTATCTTGATTAAAATACCACATGTCGTATTTATTAAATAACATGACTTGTAGTAATGGCATTCTTGTTTTTATGTTTGTTGATCGAGATGAAACATTTATGAGGAAGTGGTCGCTTTACTATTCGGAAATAGCCTCTTTAACAGGAACAGGAATGGGAAATAAATAGTACCTGGCTATTGGTCTTTACCTTTATATAGGATGTATGTACCTATGTATATTGGGATATTGTAAAAAATAAAAATAAATTCTTTTGGTTTTGATGTAATGATGTTAGAAAACTGCAGTGCAACCATAAAACATTGGTGCAGATGTACGTATTAATGTTTACCAGTAAATACAGAAGGTGACTTTTGTTTATAAACGTAATTTAATAAGAAATTAATGTTGTTTGTAATTTGTATGTTGTATAATGTAAGTATTTGCGAATAGGATAATAAACAGACAGACGAGTTTAGTTATGATTAAGATGTCAAGGAAAAGAAGGAAGTTTAACCAATAATTTTTCCTTCAGACTCTATTTATATGTTATGAAGTGTAGATTTCAGTACGTTACATTTCAATATTTCATAATTAAAAACAAAAGAATTGGCCGAATTTTTATTATGATTCAGATTTAGGGTGCACTCACACACATCAGTCACCGTCACGGCACGTCACCGGACAGGATTTAAAAAAAATATGTATCAATAGTTCTAGTATGACTCTGTTCCCACACGACAGTCGCCGGCACGAAATCTATCAGTGACGTCACCGGTCAGGCACGTCAAATAATCTTTCCATACATGTATCATACTTTTATCCCCACTCACCCGGTGCCGTCACGTCTCAGTTCAGTCAGCGTCGTGCTACCGTCAATAATTGCTACATGTTCTCTAGCGTGACACACGTCTAATCACTGACTAACCTGATGTATGTGTTCAATGATTCAGTCAAACCGGCGACGTGACTGACGGACAACATGACGGTGACTGGTGTTTGTGGATACGTACACAAACCGTCACCGATCAGTCATCGGTGACTTGACGGTGACTGATGTGTGTGAGTGCACCCTTAAGATTTTTATTTGACTTATCTTTTGTGAAATTAAACAGCAATTATGAACGCACAAACTCTTGTCAAATCATTTAATCACTTTTATACGCTTCCTCATCGTCGTCATAACATCTTTTATTTTCCTTTCTCGTTGCCTTATTGCCTCAAATAAAGATATTTTTAGATACTTTTATTAGCGTCGAATTATCATTGCGATTAAAAGTAGCGTAATAGTTTCTTTTTCAAACACGTTAAATACCTTGTTTATAAAAAGATAACGCTCGAAATATTTTATCGTTGCATCATATTACTGTATCGTAAAATTATCTAAATAATTCTTTGCGCATTATACAAACATTATAATTCTGACGGGTTTTTATGCCATTCGGTTTGCCTTTATCAGCAACTAGTTTCATTGTTAAAAGCAGAAGGATATTGACTGTTCTAGATATGTGACGTCAGATATTTTTTTATAAAACGTCGAGTCGGTAGGTACTAGATAAGAAATTCACTACATTCAGGTCACTTTAGCTTTGTTGTATCAAAAGAACCTCACTTTCAAGGAACCTGATTGATAAAGAAGGAAAATAACTAGATGATAATCATATTGCATTGACCTGAGACAATGGGAATTATGATAATAATGAAGAATCATAAGTCCAATCAACCTGTATTGCATAAGGCTGCGTTGGTTTATGTCTTGTTATATTCCTTGCAGTTGCTTTATGAGCCAATTTACACGAAATACGCAAATTATTGCCCCTTTTTGTTATTTATAAAGGGTCGTTGTAAGAAATTACTGCGAACAATTTCACTGCGTTAAGTTTAATCAATGGCTTTATTTCGAGTTTATTTGATATAAGTACAACTTTATTGGCTTCGTGTTTAATTATTCTTGTTTTCTAGGCCTTTTATTTTACATACACAATTTGGTAATTCAATTCTCTGTCGGTGGTTTTTACGACAATCTTAATATCGTAAGCTGATATGAACGTAACATATTTTATGTATTTTGATTTGTGTAAAATGATTTTTTATTACCATTTAGTAAATAAATGGCCAGTTTTATTGATACTTAATACAGATACCTTGAAAGCAATGTGCTGTGTGATTTTATGACAAAACCAATGTAAAAGTGTTTGCACCGCCTCCTACTGGTAATGGAATATAAATAATGAATTATTCATATTAATAAAGGTGTGTGTCAGACAGAAAATTAGTTTGATACCACATCTACGATTTATTTATTTCACAATGCATGAAGGAATTCTTATTCTAAGGTTTATGTCGTATAAAGTTTATTCATAAGTATATAAATAGAATTGATAGATTCGTTGTTTTATCGATTTGATACCGTAATATTTATGGATGTAGTTATTTATATAACCCATCAAAAGTATAAGATTACAAAAAAAATCGATAGAATATCAATTTTCTCTTAAGTTAACGGTAAATCGGCCTTGTTCGGTACTATACATCGATATAAAAATGCATAGAATTAAAATATAGATGTAATGCATAGAATTAAAAATTAAAATATATACTATCTACTGACAAAGTTCAGTGACCTTTTGACTTGTAGAATAACATAATGATAATGTTTTTTTTAAGGAATCATGTAGCAAATGTATGATTTGTGTTTATTTTGAAATTGGCAAGATTATTGTAGATGAAGCTTACCATAAGGAGAGAAGTGTAAATTGTTCAAGCAAATGTTATGTTGGGCAGTCACGGTATTCGGTACACGGTAAAAAATACCATAAAATGAATATAAAGAGTACCTTTCAACTATCAACAACATAATTATAATTCTATGTGTCTAATTGTAAGTTTATTTTTTAAATAATAATATAAAACGCATTCTTCATTGACAAAAATAGTTAACATTAGCTAGAAATGAAATTGAATGTTTAAAAGTATATTTCAAGCCGTTAGAATATTCATGTCTAAAAGGCAATCAATAGAGAAAATGAAGATTAAATTTACTCTAAAACGTAAATTTTTTTAAGAAACTATGGTCACTCTAGTACGTTTTACATCGAAATTGGTGTTATTATGTATTTTGATGTACTTAAACAGTCAGCCATGTTTTATGACAAATCATTTTCTAAGTAGTTACTATAATTTTCATAGTAATAAGTTTTCAATGGTCCAAATCAACTATGTTGCTAGCTATTAATTTTATCTTAAGAAAAATGAATGCCATTTTTACAATTTATATTACACGCGTTTAATAACGCTAATTACATCTAAGTATTTATAGTAATAGTATTTGGCATTGGACATATGAGTCCACCACAGTCATGCAACCACGTGGTAAGATACAATCGGACATTAAGAAATCATTTTGCATTTCCAAGAATTAAATTATCTGATCATTAGCTGAATATCCATATACGAAACGGTTTCGCGATTGGAATTATTCTGTTCAATATCGCATTATGATATATCGCAGGTCACTTAAGTTCTTGTCAATATTGGATTCAAAGTGCATTACCGATTGCCTTACTGCTTAGTCAGACTTCATTTTGCTGTACTAAAATAGGCATACAAAACCACATAATATAATGAAAGAGATCAGTTTCCACGAACTCTCCGATATGACAAATAACTTGCCCTACTTTTTGTCAATAACGCAACATATTATATTATAATAAATAAGTCAGCGAAAACTAGTGTCAACAGCTAATGTTTTGTTGTTATCGTATGATTTATTTGTCCTTCTAAATTGCAATGGAATATGTTGTCAATTCAAGTGTTTACTCGTAATAATAGATTGATAAATAAAAGGTACTTACGCGTCGTTCTTGTCATAAATCGGGAATGTCTGGTGCGCCAAATCCTGTAGTGATGAGCTTGTTTGTGGCTCAGCAGAAATACCCTGAGCTCTCTGTTTCCTCGGTGCCCTTGAAGCTCTAGCATATTGCTGGTATGGGAACACGCTCTGCAATTTGTCTAGCTGCGAACGTAATTCCAACATTTCTTGATCGCGCTGTTTCAACAACGCTTCCAATTCCCTAATTCTCTCTATGAGGGGCTGCATGTCGTTGGACATAGCCGCGTTGGCGACGCAATTCTCTGAGTCTGAATTCATCGCGCTCGGCGTCCCCATTATACCATTTAACTCCTCTCTATACGTTTCGTCTAAGGCCCGTCTATCGCCGTTGACTGTGGGCGCCACGGTAAGCGCACCTCCTCCTGTGTGTACTACGGCCCTCGGCTCATCGTCACCAGCTGTGCGCTGTGACGATCCAAAGCAGAGGGTATCGAAGCAGACGCGCATTCACTCGGCTCCCGAGCACTGCACTTTAATCACTAGGATTATCACTTGGTTTATAGAGTTAACGTTCGTACACTGCACTGTGTAGCACTGAGTTCTCGAATGTCCGTGATCGTTTAGCGGGAACAGCAGGATGTGTGTGGGCTAGTGCGTGCGAGTCGTGCGGCGCGAGCGCGGACGGTCGATACAGTGAAACGTCCTCTTCGCTGTCAGCCCCGCGTGCCTCGGCGACGCCCTGCAAATACATGCACACTTTACTATCAGTCTCATTTATCACCCTAAACAATTATGAATGAAAACGTGTTACATTTAGTAGTAAACGTCACACGAATTATTATTTTCTCGTCATTTGGAATGGTTATACTTTAGGTTTGTGAAAATAGATCGCTATTCCGTTTAATCAAAGTGGATCAGTAAAATTGTAAGTATCCGATAGTTCAATTATTATTTTTTACGATTAAAATAATTTCGCTTTTAATTATGTTATCACATTGGACCGACTCGTGATAGCTAATTATAAATCGCTATCATTGACTCCTCGATTTGAATAATTATAGATATAAATCTATAAATATTGATCTGTGAACATATGGTTACGGCTAACTGATTTATTGCAGATAATAAAATAGTCCCCTTATCGACAGTAATGATAAACATTGTTTATGTTGAACAGATCTCTGTCACCTGATGTATACGCAACACTGACCACATGATCCTGGTGTATCTATAATCTTATCGATTGATATAATCTTAAAAGCATACTGACATTAGAATTCCAAAATAAATCTTCATTGATAAGATTTTATTTATACGCATGAGTATTGGTCATTTGAATATAAGTACATATATACTTTATGTATATTTTCGAAGGCCTAATAAATATTATGTTTTCCGAGGTAAGGGTTTTTCAAAGAAATATGCAACATTATCTTTGCATTATTTGCGTTCTTCTCTGAAAGTTCATTTTGTGTTAGAAAAATTTCATATTTTGGACAACAGCACACAATTTAATGAAATAGATTTATAATGGTTCAATCTAAGGGTTCAATAGCAATGGTGGAGGAGATCTAATCTCAAGTAGAAAAAATTGTTATTTTACGAGAAATTAGGAAATTAGAAATTTACTTGATGTAAAATATGATGTATGAGAAAACTAGTGTTCCCTTCTGAGAGTATGAAAATAAGAAATTGTTTGAATATATATATACGCGGAAGAGATTTTTTATTTGATTCAATATGCTAATGTCTAAAACTGGTTCGAATTTAAAAATTATTTATGTGGACTATCCAAAGTCCAAAATTATTTATATAAATAATTATTTATTTAATATGACAAAGTATAGGATTAATATAACCACATCACGACCAATAGGAGAGGAACTTCATCGAAAATATGTCATAAACAGGAACAATTTTCCTTTTCAGAGTAGACAAAATTGCGTTGGTTAGTTATCTATGTACATGCTTATCAGTACATGTTAATAAAAATAATAAGTGATCGCAGTCTGTATCTATTATTGGGGTCTTTTTACTCGATGATTAGGAAGTACGAAGAGAAACTAATTTCATATGTTTGTCTCTTTTTCTCTTTCTAGATTTTAATCTCCACGGGAAAAAGTTATATTATGTCAATCACAGTTCTGTCCACGTCGCTAGTTTAGTATTATCTATAGTCTTATAATATCTGTGGTATTTTATTATCTGTGGTCAACGTAAAATGGCGGGAAATAGTCAGATTTGATACTAACGTCTTGAACTTATATTAGGGAAGTTACAGCAGCAGACATTCCTTCAACTGTACAAACAAATGGATTTGGCAAAGAAAAGACTTGGACAAAATCAAGGCAAAAGGCCAAAGTAAATGAACCACGTTTTCATAAGCGAAACGAAATAAACGCTCCAAGGATTCCGGAACAGAACGGTAAACCCAAACATGGTTCACTTATTTCATGAAAAAACTGTTCTATACAAATAGATTATATCTTATTGTTATGTGCAAAATGTGTGTTTTTATGAGTAAAATAACAGTTTGGTTATTGTTACAAAAATATTTTATTTTATTAGGTAGGTAGGCTAGGTAGTAGGCTACATTATGCATGTTATTTCTTCTCTCAAATTATAACTTTAATATGGGCTGTTTTAGTATTTTTCATGAACTAAGTGAAAGTGTACTGTACATTATCACGAAATTAAAATCCATCAAGTACCATAAATCAAACTTCAGAAAAATCGTTTTTAAATCTTATAAACGTCATTAATCCATCAGTCCTCGGAATCACAGACACAATAGAAAATCTATTGTGTCGCGCCCCAATCGGGGCTTACGGTGGTCAATGGGTTAATTAAACTTCTTATCCCTTTGAAATGTAATTTTCTTGTAATTTTTAGGAGTATAAAAATTAAATTGTTTGTGAGTCATTTATTTTCATTTTCAGTTTTTGCATAAAAATTAAACTTTATTAGGGGAGACCGGGTTTGGTTGTCTCACGGGTTGGTTGTCACAGCGGTCTTAACACAAAACTGAACTATCGAATAAGTCTGTTGAACAGCGTGGCAAGAGCGATACAGTGAAAACGCTGTCCCAACTTCGCGTCAGACCGCTCCGATCTGCCGTGAGGGCCTCACACGTGTTTATTGTTTTCGCACAGCAAAAGTAAATTTTTGTGCTGCTGTGTCGAACCTCGTAATTATACGTTCTTGTTTTACAGTAATAATCTTTCAGTGCATTTGATGATGATGAAATGTGTTTTATAATATCGCAGTATAGTTTTTTAGATATTCATTGATCGGAATTTATTTTCAATTTTATTTTCCTAAAACGTGTTATGGGGCTCGTTGTCACAAATTTTCGGGGGCTGGTTGTCACCTATCAACCAGCACCCTGTATGCAAGATGACTTTATTTGCGTTTTGAGATTGTTTGTTTTAGCCGTAAATTTTCAATCAACACCGGAAAATCACCCTAACAAACCTGCTGGAAGTCCATTTGTCCTTGATGACTCTATATTGACTCACGATTATTTTTGTTTGCTAAAATTGTGATTGATTAATATTCAGACTGAAATAAAGACCGTAGACACGGTTTCATTTGGTTAAGAGTTCTTAATTAAAAACTATTCCGTAAAATTATAAGACCAAAGTGTGACTTTCTATTTTTAAATTGCCTGTTATTTAGTATGTGACTACCTACCCTAGGCATTGTGACAACCATCCCTGACACGGGGTTATAAGTCACATTTTTCTGAAGAGTGAAAATACAAAATATTTCTACAACTGATAATATTACACAAAAATACGTTTATTTCTTTTGTAACAGAATAATTACACTATCTTTTGGTATACAAATATCATTCCTAAACAACGTATTTTGGAAGTTACATAAAAAAAGTTAAAAATGTGACTTTCATCCCCGCTCTCCCCTATTATTCGTTTAAATTGTGTCGTATGTCATATTTTTGTGTCGTATGTCATATTTTTATTTAAATTATTCTTCATGTATTAACTTGAAATTTCTGTAATAAGCATAACAATATGCGAAGTTCAAGATTTTAGTATGTACAACCACTTGCAAAAATGATTTAAAATAAATAAAATCACAAATCGGTGAAACAAAAAACAACGCGCATGTACTAAAAATGCCATGCAAAAATTGAAAAACCAAATCTCAACATAAAGATGTTAGATATGAGTTATGAAGGAACATCTCAGCGATAGAATAATTACATATTATAACCCCGCTCCACTTGTAGTTTTTTCCAATGTTAAACCGGATACATACGTTTATCAATTAATGCATGCCTAGGACATTTTCTAAGATACTCTTTGCATATGTTAATGTCAACCTTACTCTCGATAGTAGTGGGTGTTCCTGTGTTATTGATTCCGGTAGGCGTGTTCTTGTATGTGTAGGTACCTACTAATATGCACACAAAGGTAGTTTGATTACCTAAATGCCACCTGGTTCATGATCATATATTATGTATGTTTAAATAGTATATACGAGTCACGATTTAAGCAAAGTCAATTTTATTTATATATTTATTGAACAATATTTACTTTTATGCAGCCGCACCCTGGTCAGGCAATTGTTACGTCGAGGTTATGTTATATTTTATCAGTATGTTTATTCGTGTCTTGTTTTTTGATTTGTTTATAGATATTATTTTATCATAATAATAATTTGCTTTACGATTCATATTATTTTCAGGCTAAACAATACAGCTTCCTTCGAAATAAAAATCTGCAGACTTTCCTAATTCGAACAAAAATATCGATCGGATCGAACCCTTTCTTCTTGATTGCATTAATCTTTCCTCACACAAAAATGAAAACAAAATTCAGTAATTATATGATAAGATATATACCTAATTATTTAGATATGATAAACACAAGAAATTTGTTTTTATACTACGAGAAATAAATATTTATTTATAGAAATTAGTGTCAACGAACAATATCAAAACAATATTTATAACTAGAATTAGTATTTGCGTTGTACCTAAGTATTCGTTCATAATGATATATATATGTAAATAATAGTTTAATTGAGTCACGAATAAGACATTTTATACGAGAGTTAAATCATTAAAATCCATTTATCTCCAGTAAACGCAGCATAAAACATTATATGAAACTAATATTTTATAGGTCATGCATAGTTCTTGGAAATCGCTTACTACCTATTATACAATGCGTACAAAATATTACATGTGAGACAGTGGATGGATGGATGGATGTTTGATATTCTTTCATGTAAAAACTAATTAACTGATAACAATGAAATTTGGTATGTAGGTAGCTGAAGACCCAGAATAAGGCATATGCTACTTTTTATCCCGCAAATCCCTCAGGAACAGCTTTTCATTGAAAACGCGGGCGAAGCCGCGGGCGGAGAGAAACAAACATCCATCCATCCATCCTCATAAACTTTCGCATTTATAATATTTGTAAGATTTGTACGATATTTTGAAACAAAGTGTTATCTTAGATTATTTGCTTTTATCTTTCAGAAATTATGCAACATAGATTAATTGTTGCTAACTCAAATGTTTCCTTTGTGACATTTAGAATGACTTCATATGTTTTATAGGCTAATAAAATAGTTTTATTACCCTATTTCAATGAATATATTGTTAACGAAACAGGTAATTTGCAATTTTCTCTCTTGTATGTTGGGAAATAGCCGTTAGAAGAAAATAAATTAGATTTTTTTTTGTTTCTGTGGTCAGTTAATTTTTAAGTGATAGTTTTCATTATAAATGAAAAATGAAAACTATCACTGGGAATATTTTGCCTTCAGCTTGATTTAAAATATCCTCAAATTGTTTTAACAATAAATATTATTCACAATCTCATATGTCAGTGTTAACATTTTTCAACAAACATTTCTTGACTTGTGCGTCCATCGTTTATGTCTTAGGTTTATGTATTTATATTTGTTTTTCTGTATGACTTTTCGGTAATTTATTTAAACTGCATCAATCTACAGAAATCAGAATACCAGCTATCACGTATACAAGCGTCGCGGTCGTCTATCCGTTGCTTAAAAGTTCAATATATTTATAACGTCTCGCATCTCGGGTTATTTTTAGACGATTCTCAATTAGATTCAATTCAACACAACTGAACATTGTCATATGCACAATTATGTTATTTAAGAGTAGTCGCGACTGTTACATGAGGCTTCGTGAAATTGCGTTATTTAGAATTAACAGTAATTGATCTTTATTGGCCAGCGGCTATTGGATGAATCGAATGTGCTTTTAATTGCAATGGATTATATGAAAGCAGCTTTGTTTTATAATGTTGTACAGTTTTAACTATGTTATGTGTAGGAGTTTTATAGTCTACGTTTATGTAACAGTACAGATGCAACATATGCAATGTTGAAGGTATATTGTCAAATCCGTAGCGTTACAATTTTACTTGTTATATTATAATTAAACGATAGACGGTCAAACAACTTGATTTATGTCGTGTTATGGGGCTCCAGAAACATGATGATAAGATTTTACTTATTCTCTCTACACGTAGGAAACATTTGTCTTTTGAGAATCGAAACCTTCAATGTTACTTTTGACTAATTATTCTTTACCACGAAATTAAATGTCAAATTTCGAATAAATTCTTTACCTTCAAATGTAAATGACAGACTTTTGTCAATCATGTACCTACTACGTGTATACTACTACGGACGCTAAATCATTATCAAACAATATTATAGCTTAGCATCCAAAACAAATACCCAAATAGTCACATCTATATCGTCTATCTATCGTTATAGATTATTATTGCGCCAAATAAGGTACTTCCGTAGTGATGCGGTCATTTAATAATTGAACAGGCCGCGTTAAGGTTGGCCTGTAGACCCAGTAGAATTCAGGTCAACCAATTTAGGACCAAGCTTATAAAAATACCGAGCTATGTAATTGAAATGTGATCGCAGAGGTCTCAAGATGGGCATGTGCTACGTATCTTTCCAATTTATGGACTGGTTCCATATAATTTCCTATTACCGTCATATCGCGTGTTGTCCTTATGACTTATACGTTCGTCTTCTCGATAGCATTGATTGGAAGTGGAGATTGTATATCATAATATGAGTGAATATCCTTGGGCCTTAGACAAAGTAACAATTAAAAAACGATAACGAAGTTAGAAAAGGCAAAAATGTATGGGATTGACATACGCCGCGTTAGATCACGTGGTCTATCTAATGTCAATCCCATACATTTTTCCTTTTCTAACTTCGTTATCGTTTTTTAATTGTTACTTTGTCTAAGGCCCCTTATCCTTTAATACTGCCAATAAACAAAACAGAAACAAGTTTAGATTGAATGTGAATGCAATCATCAAATTGAACAATAAGAAATAATTTAGAATCACATCACCAAAAGAAATCTTATATTATCCGTATTAGATAGGTAGATACGCAGCTTGTTAAAAAGATACGCGATTAAGATTAAAGATCTAGATTAAGGTTTCACTTCTTAGCCTTGACTAAGGTCTTTTAGCTGATATTAGAAAGTTTAATTCTATGAAGATGATATAAATCCATACCAAGATTCCTATCATTATGAAAACACATAGGTAACTTGAGTTAAGAAATGTGCAATCGAAATAAATTCCAATGAAATTTAATCAGTTATTCAAATATAAATGTTGGATAAACTTATAACATAAGCAGACAATGAGTTGAAAAGTGCAGATCAAGGTTATCCGTTGAAAAGATCTTATAATCGCTTAAATAAATTCGAGAAAGTACTAAAGGATTTGTTAATTCTCAGCACGATACTTTCAGAGCAACGTCGTGTTCAAAGGCAGTTTTGAAAATGTATGGTACCGTTTACAGAAAAAACAACATCATTTATCTATAATGTTGTAGGTACTTTGTACGAGCTCGTTTTTTTAATATTATTGTAATAAGAATCCTTTTTTGACTATGGTAATGATTTTAAAGTTTATGCTACTTAGGTTGAATATCTACGATCCTTTCCAATACATGGATGCATGGATAAGATATAAATAGACGAAACTTGACCACCCCTCATTGCTGACGGTACTAGCATTGAAGGTGATATAAATCTGGAGTTCGTTTTAATCAGATCACTCTCAACACGTCAAAACAATAATTATGACAGTTGAATGATGCGTGACGCGTGACCGACATTTAGGGGAGTAATTACAATGTCCGATTTAAAGATATGTAGAAAATATAGGTACGGCCAGCGGTCAATGCTGTTAAAAATGAAATGTCATATCGTTTTTTGTTTGGATACTAGAAGCTCACAAGAAGCTTAATAGAAATTACTTCCTGTTTATTATCACAATTCTAGACTTAAAGTTTGAAAGTAGGAAGTACATGTAATATAGTCATCATTTGATTCATAACTCGTGATTTATTCAGCCTCAATAATTTCTGATACAACTGAGTGAGTATCTCTCTTCACTCTTTCGTCTTACAAAAAATTTTGAGCTTCTGTACGAAGTTCTGTACTTTTGTATTATTTTTTATTGTTTGTTTATATCCGCCAGCTTTTATTTATTTAATTACTTTATACTTTTACTGTTTACAGAAGCGTTGTACATAACTTATAAAACCAGTTCTGGTCAAAATGTTATGCAAGTTTTTGTATATTCGTGCGAATCCTTAACGGTGAAGACACGCGGGCCATTAAAGGGATGTTTCATAAAAGTGTGTAATTTAATTTAAGACAAAAATTAAGGAAAAAACCATTAAAATTCGGTAATAATTTTTCAAAAGGACTTGCGTTGAATGTTTGATTGACAGTTTAGGTACAAACTTTTGACAGCGTTACAGGTAATTGTGCAATTTAGTCAATTGCACGGCGAACTATTTAAGTCACGCCCGCATACTTTAAATACGCATTTTTATAAACAATTTTAAAATGCTGGCGATAGTATTTAAAGTTCGCGAGTGGTGTTGTTGAGTAATCATTTAAAGATTTTTAATCGTGAACTTTTATGTCAATAATTGATTAATTCTCTACTCCCATTAACCACTTACAAGAGAACTAAGTTTAATAAAAAAAA
>CAJQZN010024061.1:0-14038 GCA_907164685.1 Colias eurytheme | reverse complement strand
TGTTGAGTGGAACATAAGTGATGTAGGCGGTGTCGTCTCCTATTAATTTTATCTCAATGATTTCCGACTATCTTTTCTAATAATAAAAGAACGCATTTAAAGAAATTGTTACAAAATTAAAACATGAATAAAGAAACGTTTACCTACTTTATGGTGCAATTTATTTTTATATACCTTTCGTATTTTTTGGTATAATTTATGCTTTATTAAATCATATTCATACACCAAAACGTACCTGTAGTTACTAGACTTTTTTATTTATTGGAGTTTCAAGAATGAAAAACAAAATCTTAGTAATTTCTATTAGAGACACCAAGCAACTCTGTAGGTGGAGCTTTAACGTGCTTTCATTTTTAGTGTCAATTATTTGTTTTATGTATAACAATTTATTAAACGCAAAATATTGAAATTCAAGACATTTTTTGTGCTCATGTTGTGCTCAATATGTCAATTTTCAATTTACCCGAAATCTCGTGAAATATCTAATAGCGCACTACAATCACCTAAGTCTGATAAAATATTCATTTTTCCAAGCAATAAATCACATAACTAGAGTGTCAAGTTAACAATTCAATCAAAATGTAATAGGAGCGTTGGGTTCAGGGACCCTTGTTATCGAGAAATCGGAAAAGCGCGCGTAAATTACGCAAAAAGGTCATATACTCGGATTTTTAATTAGATAAAGTAAACTGACGTTTTCTGTGTTGTCAGTTTTTGATGAAATAAAAATAGCGTTGTCACAAAGTGAATGATTGAAAATCGGGAATGAATGAAATTGAATCGATCGTCTAGTGAATATTTAGTTTGTAACAATATAACATCAAATAAACACAACAATGACAACAAACACAACGTAATTAGTTACAATTAACGAAAAAATTACAAAAACAATAACGTAAACAGCGTAACAATAAAAATAAAAAAATGATTATAATTACACTCTACTAGTAACTTATATCTTATGTAGCTTTATATATTATAATTAGAAATAATGTTATTTTATAGTTTGAAATGATGAACTATTCACAGTCATTGTTCATTCATCTGATTGAATGAGAACTGAATTCCTCACTATTACTTTAAATGTGGCAACATTATTTTACAAAGTGACATTAGCTGCTGTCAGTTTACTTTATCTAATTAAAAATCCGAGTATAGTCGGAACGAAATCTTGGCGATACGAACGAATTGAGCTAAAGACTAACCATTTCAACGCATTAAATTATTTTATAGACCAAATTGTGCAATAGAAAAATCAATTATATAACAATGAATATGTCAGCGGTCTATCTACTTAGGTTTAATATACACAGTATACTTATCTTAAACTATTTTATTATTTTTATATGAGAGGTTCGTTAAGTTATGTTTAGTTTTAGCTGGTAAGATCCAAGGCTGTATTAAGGAGTGTTTTTCCCATTGAAACAAAAATCGGTTTAAGGCTGGGGCACACTTACAATCACACTGAAATTAACTTACTGTCAATTACAACGCGTAATTTGCAGTATAAGAATAATTTAATTTATGTACTCGGCTTAACCGTTTTGTTTTAACTGTTGTTTTGTGTAAAAATACTCCTGTTGATTGCAATAGATAACGCCGAATTATAAATCTAAATTCACACCTATTACGCGTTATATATTACGATCAACATTCCTATGTTGTTAAACTAAATGTGTGTATGACTAACTATAAAATAATCCTTTATTTTGGTAACTAATTGGTGTTATGAAAAATTTGTGAATAAAATATGGTGTCATTCTGAATAAATGCATTTTATTTATATTTTTCCTCTTCTCAATTCACCCTCACTTTTCATTCAGCATATTCTGGAAAAGAAGAATATTTATCAATAAAATTAGATATAAGAAAGAACTTTCTAATAATTTTATGTGTGTAATATACAAATTCTAAGTTAATCAAACAGTACACAACAAAATATAATATTTTAAATGTAAACGTATGGAATATTTACTCGCACTCTAAACTTGAACACCAAGTACAGTAACACAACGACCACAATCGGCAGCAGTGTCATAAGAACCAGCGTCCAGCCCACAGCAGCTTCAGCAGCCGGCCCGAGGTACATTCCCGATAGAAAGGTGGTCTGACAAAAAATTCTGTCGATTACTAAAACCTGTAGGAAATGTTGTTTCAAGTCGTCATTCAAGAATTTGGGAAATTGATTGTTCAATAGAAGTGTATACTGTACATAATTAAATACTAATGTATTTTCAGATGCTAGCATTTAACAATAGAATTTTGAATATGAATCTGAGTAAAATTGAAGGCGTGTCATAATATTATCTCCATTTGGTAACTTTTATGTGAAAGAAAATTACCAACTCTATCTTAATTCATAATTTTGCTATTTAGGAATTATTTAGAAGTAATTACCTATTAAGAATCTTTCCAAAATAGGCTTTTTAAATGTTAACCTAATCTAAGATTTTAAGTAGCAACACCATACCCAGAGTACTTACCAATAACATAACAGGAGATAACGCCCAGCAAATTCTCAGAAACACACAAGGGTATTCCCCAACCGCGAAATATATATCTTCACAGAACGTAGTTTGACCATAGACATAAGTGACGATAAATGTTACCAGCGCTGCTATCGGCACACGAGGTTTTGATACAGGCCAACTCATGAGGAAATTCAAAATGTAAAGACCACCCTGAAAGATTGAATAATAAAAACTAAGTTTCTTTACATTGCAGTCCTATTTTTTATACCCAATTTTTTAACAATATTATTATCTCTAAATGAATAAGTAATTTTATGTAAGTAACTATAAATTAATATAAATATCATTGTACCTGTGTACAAAGTGTAATAATTCCAATGAAACAAAATAGAATACAAATTAAAATCAGGAACGCCCATGTTATTTTCCGAACCAATCGTCCAGTAAATGAAGATATTATTGTTTGCACCAGTAGAGCCTGAAAATTGCATTTTATTATACTTAGGGTGTCTTCCGTTATGCACTGCAACCACTGCACAGTGCTATCACTGTAGAAAAATTCGTTCCGTTATGGACTGCCAGTATACTGCCGCAGTACCCTAGGGAAATTTATGACGTCATTAATCGCCGCCATATTCTACTGTGAGCACTGGCGTTTTCGAGGTAAGGTACTCGCAGTACTTTGATCACGTGATCAGTCCACAGAGCAAGTAATATGATCAGTCAAAACCACTCGAGTGCCTAACGTCTTATACAAAGCTACAGTATAATCAGAAAATTTTAAAGTTCTGTAATTAGTTTGGATTAATAAATAAAACAATGGAAGAATTGCAAAAATTAACTTTATTAGACTGTGTTGTAAATGTTCAATACGAGCTGAAAGTTCTTTTTTATTCTTTTTTATGAAAAAGTACTTACTTTTATTATATTATAAATTCAATTTACAATTAAGTAATATTAATTAAAATATTTTTAATTGGACAGTACTCCAAAACAGTTTATTTTTATGTTCTAGAAAACTTTAATCCCACCAAAAACATTTTCATGTAAAATGTTGCCAAGTCGAGCCCATATGACTCGCACTGTCAAAAAGTTATCAGATCTCATGTAGAGCCAAGCTTCTAACACTACACGCCCTAACTCTACAAGGCCTAACTTCACAAACTCTACACCTTAGTCAAAATATGTGGCTTGGCCATTTCGCTACATTCACATCGGCGTAAGGTGAAAAATTAATTCACTATTCATTACTTTTGTGTTATACAATAGTTCTTGTAGTACAATAGTTCTTGTAGTATATATATATATCTAGGGGAACCAAGTTTTTAACCGACTTCAAAAAAAAGGAGGAGGTTATCAATTCGGCCGGTATGTTTTTTTTTTTTTTTTATGTATGTACACCGATTACTCCGTGGTTTCTGAACCGATTTACGTGATTCTTTTTTTGTTCGATGCGGGATGGTGTCGAATTGGTCCCATAAAAATTTTATTCGGATAGGCCCAGTAGTTTTTATTTTATGAGCATTTTTGTCTGTATTTGTAAATGTTGCAAGTGCAAGTTTGAAGTCGGTTGTTTTTAACGCAGTTATTGACTTGTAGATTATTAGATTAGACCTCTAGCGTCATCAAAATTTAATTTAAAATTACAGGTCTCATACAAACTCCCATCCCCTAGTTTAAGGGGTTGGGAGATGAAAGTTACAAGTTTTATAATTTTTTTTTGTTGTTTGTGTGCTAATACTAGCTTACATACAAAATTTCAGCTTTCTAGGACATTAGGAAATACCTTAAGAATTTTGATGATCATCAGTGAGTCAGTGACGAAATTTTTTAGATATAAATAAAATCTGAAGTATAAAAGCTAATGTAATTAAAACTTAATATGTTCAATAAGTCCGCTATTGACAATATATCCCGAAAATTTTGTTGATCTAGCATAATCCAAACCCAAGTTATGAGGGTTCAAAAAAACGTCGAAGCGCTTCGAGAAAAGGTAGGTAGTGCCCGTGCGCGTAGTCGCTTGGCTCGTCTTGGCGGGGGCACTACCGTGCCCCCAGATACACTCATTTGAATGCTGCGTCAAAAAATGCGGCTGACAGTATACTGGATTGCGTTCCGTTTTAAATCGTAACCAGTATAACTGGCTATAAAGGAACGGCTTCACAGTATACTGAATTGACGTCACACCTTACAGTGGTCGCAGTGCATAACGGAATACACCCTTAAATCAGTTTATATTTTGTTCAGATAAATTGGGAATAAGGGCGCTTTTCCACCAGATATGTGCGCGGATGCGTTGCGAGGGATGCATTGGCTTGGCTTAGTCTCAAATGACAATAATATTATAAACGTACAGTAATTAGTATCATCCTCTATTAAAAATTTATAATGTTAGTGACTATAATTGCTTAGTATTTTGTATGGCAATCTGATTTCAGGTTAACAAAAGTCCATGAGAGGTGGTACTTCGTTTACAATAAGGTAACCCTGTCAGGTTGACCGTTTTAGCTTAAAAAAATCATTTCTCATCAACCAATTATGATATTGATTTATAGCTTTAAATTTTTATATGAAGGAGAAATTACCATAGATGAGAGCGATAGAACATATAGCGTGAAGAACACAATAACAGACCAAAACTGACTGCCTGGTATCCGCGCCACATAGTCCGCCCATAATATCATTGATGATGATGCACCTTAAATACATACAATATTTATTAATAATAATATAATGTCATATAATTCATATAATGAATAGGCAAACCAAATTCAACAATCCAACTATGTAACGAAAAAACCACAATTTAATGGAACAATTTAACTTCGATTCTAAAAGCATCCAAGACATAATATGTATCTTGTAGCTACTCCTGTCTTTTAATTTTTGCACGCAGCACGCTGATTACAAATATTTACAAATGTGTCCTAACTTCTACTCGTTTATACTGTCAAGTATGCAACTCTAAAACTTACCTCTCCATATATTAGTGCTATTATCATAATCCATATACAATGCACCATGAGCTGCGCCGAGTATAAGAGCGCTGCCGGTACAACAACTTTTAGACACGGCAAACGCAAGAGTTGCCGTGTTCGCAAGTTTGTGTTTCTGTTTTAGACTATAAGATCCTAACATAACGAGAGTTCCCTGTGATATTGTCATCTGTAGGAAGGAATATTCTAGCGCGTCTCGCCAAATCTGTTGAGATAATTAATCGTGCTAATAGGTTGCTCAAAAAGTAGGTAGGTAAGCTGTATGGTTAATACGAAAAGTGATAATTATATATTTGTGTTCCTCACAAAATATACGAAAACTATGATTAGTAAGAATTATTGACGCTTCTGCAAGGCACAGATCACAGGTGATTGTGAGATACAATACAGGTAAATGAATACTATGCATAATACCCATTATCTATGTAATGATACTGGTTATAGGTAATGTAATGTAATTGTACTCAAGATCAACCTGCAGGCCATTAGACAACACGCCCCAGTCACACTCTTTAAACATTCTAGTCGCTCCTTTTAGTCTAAAAACACCAACTGCGCATGCAAATAGTACGAAATAAGCTAACACATCCTTAAATAACACCATCTGTGAAATATTAGTGTATGATTTATTATAAATAGCTATAAAAATGTTATCAGCTACTCCATTTCAGTCTATCTAGTACCTATCTACATCGATATAACGGAACTCTAAAAAACTAGAACAATACCTAATTATATTTCGATAAGTACCTTCGAATAGCTGTAAATCCTCTTGCAAGCTATAAAGTACACTAGTACCCAACTTATAACATAGTAGACAGTCAATTCGAGTACAACGTTTCCCAAACCGCCAGAAAGACCGTTTCTTTTCAAATTCAGGACGAAATTGCTAAAGAGAATTGTAATAGATAAGTAGTAGTTAGCTCTTTTTGTGTCTTTATAGTTTATTTATTTATTTATTTATTTATTCTTTATTGTACATAATATACCAAACATAAATAAGCTATTCTATAATTACAATTAAGATACAATGAAAACACACGGCACATACGTACTAAAAGGCGGCCTTATTGCTTAAAAGCAATCTCTTCCAGGCAACCCTGATTGGTAAGGAATGTATGCTAGAACGCGACTTGGCGCAAATTCAATTAATAAATTAAGCATTAAAATATAATTGATAAAAACAATATATACAATAATAACAATAAAAATAAAATAAAATAAGTATATAAATTAATATACTTAGTTACGTAAATATAATAAAATACTTACATATTTTATAAATATACATACACATAATAGTACATAACCTACTAAATACACTACATACAATACGAAAAAATAAACACTATAATATAATCTAAAATAAATATAAGCAACACATTATAGAGATAGGAAATGATTTTTGACAAGAGCTTTAAAACTTTTAACATTTTGCGCCCGCCTAATGGATTCAGGCAGAGCGTTCCAAAGTTGAATAGCGCGAGCAGTGAATGAAGATCCATAGAAATTAGTGCGGCGAACCGGTACAGAAAGAAGCAGAAGATTAGAAGAGCGAAGAGAGAGTGAATTATTTGAACTAAGGTAATTAAATTGAGTTTTAAGATAGCCTGGCGTTTTAGGGTCAAACAGAACACAGTACAGAAGGTTAAGTATGTGGGCATCCCGGCGACGACGGATGGGAAGCCAATTAAGTTTTTTACGAAATTCGGTGACATGATCAAATTTACGTAAGCCAAAAATAAATCTGATGCAGAAATTTTGCACCCTCTCAAGGATGTCTAAGGTGTCTAGTTCTTTCCTAAATAGTTAACAAATGGTTGGTTAATTTTTTGAAAACCATTCGTAATATGTACCTACATGATGATACATAGTAGTACTAACAATTAACATAGGTAATATAATATGTAGTAGTTTAGTAGTAAACACTAACAAAAAGAATGACTGCGCGGGCACTTCGCTGCCCGTCGGTAGAGGGCGGTGTCTCGCTGCGCACGGTGGGCTAGCTGCCGCCGCGCAATGTAGCCACGGCAGAAACGCGTGGAACGAATGCACCGTCAACGCGAGTGACCACGCGGAGACAATGCCGAGAGCGAGCACCGTGAATGTGGACGTGATGAGCATTGAGAAACCTATGCCTGGAGATGATTGCGAAACTGTGTTTTTGTTATAATGAAATAAAATTATTTGAGCAAAGACTAGCGTTTATTATTTATGCTAGGTAAGTATTTACCTAAACTAGTATTATAAGAAAATAAAAGATATGATTTTTGCTCGTTTGTTAAACTTATATAAATAAATTCACAACTTCTGTATCAATTTCAGAAATCACTCTTCCATTAAAATATACTAGTTACCTACACCTATAACGATTACCATAGGCTTTTTTTTAAACTAACGGCAATATGTAAATAATACCTCTAGCAATCGGTGCCATATCCCAGCATTTCAATACGCCTTTCTTTGATACCACGCCCAAAGCAAGCTCCAAGTAAAACATCGGATAAGCAAAAAATATACTAAATACATTGTACAGAAAAAGGAATGGTAGGAGTTTCGTAAAGTCGTGAAGATAGGGATGCCACCAGAGTTGTATGATTCCCACGCAAGAGGACAGCACTAATTGTCGATATGTTATGTTGTTTGTCCATCTGTCTTCAATCTATTGGGAATGGATATGGGAAATAAAGAAATGAAAATAAAATTTCCATTAACTATGGTTATAAATTTAAACTGTAGTAAGAATATTCGTCAATGATTTAATTACCAAAGGACCTTCCGTAGAAACTGATTCTGTACTCTCAGTGAGGGTTTTTGTACGAGTGCTCTGAAAATGTTGGCCTTATTAATTAATTGAAAGTACTATTTGAACGATTTGAAATATTTAAATTTATTGAAAAGCTACCACAGATTCCGTCATATTAGGCTCAGGTAAAATGCTAAATAATTAATATTTTTATCAAATTATTATTCTTGCAAATACTTGTCAAAACCACGTCAAAACTAAATCTTTGAGCAATAGATGATAGTCATAATGTATGACTAGCGTTTTATTATGTATTCTGTGGCATGACTTCAGAATATACAGGTTATTATTGTTTATTGAATGACCATAAAGCCTATTGTTTAATGTTTATAAAACCATAAGTTCAGCGCCCATCCAACCTTTAATTCACTCATAAAAATAATTACTAACTACTTTATCTATTTTAATAGAAAATAATCTAAAGGAATCTTGTCATATATGTAGAAATAAAATATTATAGAACGATGATTGTATGAAATTGCTGTAATATAAAGTGGCATGGTAAGGTATACTGAGGTAGGGGTAAAAAAATAAAAAACAGTTTTTAATATAACAATATGTATATATGTATTTGTAACTAATATCGCAGATACTAGCTAAACATAATGCTCCAATATCCTATTTTACACGAGTTAAACTACAATTTGGTTTATTTTTAACAATAAATTGTTAATTAGTGCAAAGTGCAAACCGGTGATTGAATATTGAACGAGCAAAATAACCATATTATATTTTTTTAATACTTCCTACAATAAGAATTGAATACTTTAATTATCGAAAATTTATTATACAATACGAGTCTTTAAATTATGATAGTTCGTTTCATTAGCCTATTTCTACGCTGGCTAAGTGCGTGTCGGCAAATTGTCACGTATCTGTCAATGTGCAATGTGCTACAAGGATCTTCGGGCACATGGCGAAATTGGGAACTAACACCGTCATCTTGTTAAAGGCCAATTGATGACAAATCGTTGAGTTTGTTGTTTGAATAATTTTATTATCTCATTTCAATAACTCAAACTAACAAAAACGCTCAGGCACTACATACACTGTCTGAAGAAAATTAGATAGTTTCCTAATAATTTGAAGATCGGCTTAGCGGCTTCGTACCTAATTTCCCTGAAACAAAGGAGTTGTTTTTACTCGGGCAACATTTATTTCACACCCACAGTGGCCAAGTGCCAAAAGATCCGTGAAGGACTATCAAATTTTGTTAGTTCAATTTTAAATATTTGCATGCTGTTTCGTCTATCCTGTAACCTAGTTAGTCATTATATTCTTCTTTACTTTTCGTCAGTATTTAGCACCTATTTAGTGGTATTAGTTCAAAATTTGCAGTCTATTAATGTCTATGAACGAGGTGCATTTAATAAGATCGTACTAGGGACAAAAAGCGTTTATTTCAATTTCTATAGGCTGATGAAAGTCCCTTTAGAAGGTCTATAGAACCACATAGAAGTATAGATTGTAAAAGAACATCGAGCATTCGCCGTTTTTAAATTTTATCGAAACGCACACCATGTTCGGTGTTTTGTTAGTTTGATTATAAAAAAAACAACGAGCATATTGTGGTAACATTTGACCGAGCAAAAGTTAATGTAAGTTAAAATTAAATATTATAGAGCATGGAGTAACATGACCAAGAAATGCTCTAGCCCTAGCATGTATCCATTACCCTACCAAAGATAAAATTATGTTATTTTTATATGTAGGTATATATATTCGTTCCCTGAAAAAAAAATGTTGTGTGGTTTTATGAAACCACGGTAAAAGTGAAACTTTCCGAACACTGCTTTATACCTACTCGGCAGCCGACCGTCACGCGACATGCGCTACACAGACCAAAAAGTTTGAGACGATGTAATAAAAGTTTCACTTTAAAAATGTTTTGGCTTATGTCATATTTTTTGGCTCTAGTACGATCTTTCTGATACATATTTCTTAATCTAAATGCGATAAAACTGATTGCGTATAATTTACGCTGCAAAAGGCAAGTGCGAACATTTATAATTAATATCAATAACAATTACATTTTGTACATTGAATTGGCGTCACTCCAGCATTTAATATCTAAGGGTGCATTTCCACCAATAATGTGCGAGGAATGTGTTTGTAATTAATAACCAATAGTATCGCTTCAAACGCTAAACGTTAACTAACATTAATACTTAGGTTTTTTATTTTACTAACAAAATATGGATCTGCGATATCCGAATTTTATGCAAAATAAAATAAATAAATAAAAAAGACGGGTTGCACTCCGGGAGTGCCGGCAGAAGTGAAAACTTGATTATTAACGTTGAGCATGTTTGATCCGTCTTACGCTTTTTCGATCAGGTCACGTGTCCTGACGCGAGTTTAAGATTTTATACCCAACGCCGCTAAAGAAGTTTTCACTTCAATAAATAAACGCTTTAAACTAAATGAAGCGATATGATTGGTTCTTTACAAACACATTCCTCGCTACACATCCTCGCACATTATTAGTGGAAAAGCACCCTGAGCCTCATACAATAACCAATTTCTAGTAATTCATCTATATTTCAAGCCATTCTTAAACCTTAAATAACTACCAATGTAATATAATATATTTGCTTTAAAGCACATCTTTACTTTTAAACTGTAAAACTAACATCATGTACATACTAAGATTAGTAGAAAGCTAATATTCGCCAAAATTGATAAAAATATTGCTATTTTTTAGTGGTAGTATTTTCTTAGCCAACCATACGTCATTTTATCTCTAATTAAACGCACAGCTCTATACCGGGTGTAATCGTTAAGTGTGTAACATTTTTGGATATATCTCGTTTTATTTTTAAAAAGTTATTATTGTCATTTTACTCATTAGGTATAGTACTTTAAATATCAGTTTAAAGTTTTTTATATTTGTAATAGTTACGGAATAATCGCCTGTGCACACTTAACGATTACACCCTGTATATAATATATAGCCTAATAAAAATGTATGAAATATTATTGCTTTTCATTGAACTGCTTTTTGAGCAACTATACGCAGAAATAGTAAAAGATATTAGGTTTAGTTTCATAGCATTTAAATGCTTTAAAATGTGAAATTTTTAAAGAATAATAAAAATTTGATCACGATGCCGGATTCGAAGCATTGTTTTAACTCGTATGTCAACACTGAAATAATGTTTTGGTTAGGGAGCCAGGTGCATTTCATATTGGTTGACACTTGACAGTTGTTTAATATTCTCAATAGATGGCCTGGAGTGTCCCTTAGGGCGGCTGTACACGGACCGCTTCAAGCAGTTGACACCGACGGCTGAAGCCGCGACCGCGCGGTGAACTATAGACATTCATTCACTGATACTTACATGATTTAAAAGAGCGACTAAGGGCGTTTGTCCACTACAAGGAATTTTACGGTCCGGCATTCCGATTTTTTACGGTCCGGTATGGTACGCAATTAATCTAAATACTAGCTTGTGCACTATACGTAATTTTACTGTCCGACATTTTACTTTTCCCTATTCCGGATGGTTTTTTGAGTTTACGAGTCGCTGTAGGTATAATTGTTTCGAGTGCCCACTTGCTTGGATTTTACTCTTTTTATTGCATATGCCAATATTGAAAGCAAGCTCTTGTTTTACTTTCTTTTAGCTGGCAATGAGATTTGAGAAGTCGGTATTGTTATTTTATATACATTGACCAAGCATTGACCTATAATTATTATTATCTAAGTAAGTGTTGGTAAGTTAAAGTTCAAGTGGGAATAGATTTAGCTCCTCGTCACCGATTATAATAAATAAGTGAAACACGCATTTTAAATCTCTTACGGAACTTTACTTTTTATTATAACGAAGTAATATAATATTTCACCTTCTATATTTTTACTCGTTTCTTGTAAAATGCGAAAACAATCATTTATGATAGCATTATACCGCCAAACTTCCTTTAACTGTACCGCACTGATCCGAGTAAAGACGGACAGGTGCACAAGCAATTCATCGGTTTTTTCATGCCACACCGGACCGTAAAAAATCGGAATGCCGGACAGTAAAATTCATTGTAGTGCACAAGCGCCCTATGGAGTTTCTTGCCGGTTCTTCTCCGTAGATACTGCTTTCCGAATCGGTGGTAAATTTTAAAATATGTAATGACGTTTCAAAAGTGCTTCTATTAGAAGTCTAATTGAATAAATAAATGTTTGAGTTTGAGTTTGTCGTACACGGACTGCTCGAGCGGTCGCGACTGCTTCAAGCCGTCAACTGCGCGGTTTGTAGCGACAGCTCGAGCAGTCAACGACCAACCACACGAGCAGTCAGTGTACGTCGCTCAGCCGTTAACTGCTCGAGCAGTCCGTGTAAGGCCAGGCTTAGACACATAAAAACGAAAGAATAGAATAGGTTCGATTGTTCGACGCGGACTCGAATCCTGCCTCGTGATCGATTTATATTATTTTTCTATTCTTTAAAAATTCCTTAAATATTAATATTGTTATAACTAGTTTTCGATACATTTCCGTTCCAATTGTGAATTTTTCTGACCAAAAATCCTGCTCGACTTGTTAAAGGCACATGTTCTGAATCAAATCGTTGCGTAATTACTAAAGTATAGAAAATGTTTATAAGGCTTATTACAATATTTTGTTAATTATTGCATGTAGTAGCTAAACAGCCAAGTTTAACTTTACGTCATTTCCTAACATTAATTATGATATTATTTGTTTAAAATGAAATACGTACCTTAAATGCCATTTTTTTTTGTACATTTTGGGCATTGAACAAAATCTACGAAATGTAACAAATATAATTAATTAACTGAAGAATGAATTTATATTTGTTATATCTCATAGAGTATAGAAAATATTATTAAAACACCGTATTTATAAATATTTTAGTGCATGAAAGCAAAACAAAACTAATACGTCATGTCAATATGATTATTTTATTTTATGGAAGGATTAAATTTGAATTAATAATTCAATAAGTTAAAGCAAAATATCTTCGTTATTATTTGTAGTTAATGTTAGTTTTAATCAAGGACGTACTATAAACAATTAGATTCACAATCCCCTATTAAGAGGTCGTCATAAAAAGTCCGAGCGGCGTTGTATTAAAAAAAATATTTATTGAAATTAATACCTTATTTCTTGGTAGTAAGGTTCAAAGTCCACTGTAACACTCATTACAAAACTCTGCCTAATACACGCAGTTTTGCTTCGGACATTTTGTAAGCGTGATTGTGATGTTTATTGTACATCAATGAATAGAAAAATCAAATTACTGACATGGATTAATTAACAAATAAATTAGTCTCCTAAATTGAATATTTATAACATTCAACAAAATGTTACATTTTATGGCTGTTTATTAAAATATAACAAATTGTTATGAATATTTTTGGCGACAATTTGTCGCTTTTTATGCTACTGCGAGTGTAAAGTAGTGCTACTTTATCATAACTCTGAACACGCAAGGGTAGACGAGAAGCGAAAATAATATTGCTAACAATTATGTTTTAAGGTTTAGATACGTTATTCCATATGCAAGAGACGTACATTCTAAACAGGGTATGCCAGGTGGTCGGGAATAAACTAAATTTTACAAAAATAAACTTATTATTTTTGAAAGAATAAAAATTTGTATATAAATATCCAAGTAAGTATAGTGATACAGTGCAAAAAGTTAAATGTCTCATAATTATTCTAATATGTCAGATAAAGATTACTCGTTTTATCTTTAGCACAGCCATTAATTATGTAATTTTTGTGAACACTTATTTATTTTGATATTTCC